>WSUI01000064.1:44234-80621 GCA_019633595.1 Tulasnella sp. UAMH 9824
GTCGGCTACTACCCATACTGGTGATCCGTATGTATCGGCAGGGAGAAGAGCACTGGACACGTCGACTGTGAAGTGAAAATCTGTGACAATGCTAGTTGTTTTATTCCCTTCGCTATCGGTCCCTTCTACTTCATGAGTACCATTGCACTCGATGAGGACCGTTGGGCGCCCAGAGGCGTGTGTGAGGAGAAACTGTTGGAGGGCATACGCTACGCGATGAAGGATGAAGTTAGGGACGTCGATCCCATATGTTGACTACTAGCTAAGAACATACGATCTCGGTTAACTTCTCTGTCATGACTTTTCACGTTTAACCTCCTGTTCGTTATCCAAGAGGTGTAGGGCGAAATGTTGGGGGTTACCGCGGGTAGATTTGGGGCAACTGCAGTTGTTGCAGTCCCCGAGGTTTCTGCCGCTTGTGGGGGATATGAAGTAGAGGGAACGGCTAGGGAAAAGCTGGACATGATGGAGATGAAGGAGGGAATAAGGCCGGGCGAAATGCCCCGCCGTGATGATGGCGATTGGTTATATATAGGCTTATGCTCACGAGACAAGGACCAAGAGAATCCCATATCAAAGTGTGCGAAATTCAAAAGCAGCATGTAACGAGCGCACATTTCGCGAGTCACTGTCCCTGCTTGGTTCATTGGACAAGTGATCATCGTAGCACTGCTTCCTCCTGCTTCAAGGACCAGGTGTCCTGCCAGAGTGTCCAAGTTAGGCCAAGAGAATGAGGTACCTTAAGACTTCGAAAGGCGATACAGGGTATTTAAACCATTTTTGGGTTGTGTCGAGTGAAAGGTGCAATTGGCTTGTCACGATTGAAGGTCATTCCTACCTGGTGCATTGGATGCATACAACGAGGCACCCTCGATGTCGGGCACAATCAAATGCCTAAATAAGGGGCTTATGTAACAGTCAAAAGGCGTTAACAAAGTAGCGGGAAAGTCGTAGATCGCGCCTAAGTCTCTCTCACCGAACAAACAAAACAGATCGCCTCATTTCGAGCCTTACCACGCCACACCGTTTTCAGACATTCAAATGTTCTCCATCTCCCAACGCTATTTGGGCACACCATTTCGAAGCATTTCAACAGTCAAACGCCTAATGAGCTCTGCAACACCCACTTCAGAGGCCGGTCCCGTCGAAACCTCAATCCGGAACAAGGTGAGAGCTGTCTCAAAATTCTCTTCACTTTGGCTGTGCCGAATTAAATAATACCATGTGGGTCCTTTGTCCCCCCGGACAGCTTACGGACCTTCTCAAACCTACGGAGCTCAAGATTAGCAACGACTCGTGGCAGCATAGACACCATGCGCCTATGAAAGCGATCGGTGGCGGTGATGGCGAGACCCGTAAGTCCGGTCTCCTCATTCATTCGTGGCTGCGTATCCCATCGGCCATCTCGCAGATTTCTCAGTGGAGGTTGTGTCAGACGAATTTGCTGGCAAGGTGAGACCAGAGGAGCATTTCGCTCTGACTTGTCTAACTCGTTCATATGATGATTTCAGCGAACAATGCAGAGACACCGGATGATCTATGCGGCATTGGAAGAGGAATTCAAGGCTGGCCTTCACGCGCTCTCGCTCAACACTAAAACGCCTTCAGAAGTCGCTCCAGCTGCTACAGCTTCGTAGTTGTGGTAGTCATGATCGTCCTGAAGGCTTTTGGAAGGACAGGTAGATGAAAGCTATTCTCATTCACTTGTACGTCAAATACTGTGTTTATGGATTCGACAAGGTATCCTTCAGCGGGAAAAAGACACCAGAATCTGAATGCAAGATCGATGATTCGCCTGCTACGGATTTAGCAAGTCCAGACGGCGGTTGAGTCGTAGTTGCAAACATTGCCGCTTGGTCCACTACAAGCTGGCTTCAGTATACGGATCAACAGTGCGACAGGTATGAATTGCTTACCATCCGATCTTGTCGGGCTCGTTTCCGGGAGTGGTTCCTTCATAGCGGCAGCACACATTGGTAGCAGAAGGCTTGCCGCTGGTACAGACGTTAGTGATAGTTGCAGTGTCGCCGAAGTTCTGGAAGAAGACAGGATATAAGTTTCGTGGAGGGGAGCAATGCCAGGGGTTTCGAACCTCGTTGACACCGACGCCGCTGGAACCGGCGATCATTGCGACACTGTCGATGATAACATGACGCTCATAGCTTGTCGAGCAGTTACCGCACGAGCGATAGAGCCTAGAGGGCCAAGAGCGAATCAGATACCAGTTGAACGAAAATTCTTTGTTTGCAGGCAAGTTGAACTCACTTGCCGAAGTCGTTGGCGTAGAACTTGCTGATCGAAACCGTGCCGGCTCCGTTGTGTTGGACAATCTTGTCCTCAGCGTGGAAGGCACCTCCACCAATGATGTACGAAACGTCTGTTGCTCCGGTTTGCTTCAGAGTGATGGCGTCTGCACATTTGGCATTGATATGAGTTCAAAGGCAAGCCGTACAATCGGAACAAGTTTTGCGTACCTTCGCAAACATCCTCCCACCACACGTTTATGACCGTGCAAGGGCCACGGCAATGGATGCCCTCGGCTTGTTCGGCGCCAATGATGACGTTCTGAATAGTAGCTCCGGCTTCCAAGATGAAGACAGCTTCTGATTCGCCAGTCTCTGTTTGGCCCTGGCATTCCCCATCACTGCCCGCACGATCGTAACGGACCATGCCACCGTCGAAAGTACCGGTGATGATCGAAGCGGTCGGGAGAGCTACATAGCCGCTTGAAGCAGGAAGGGTTGTAGTAACTCCGGTGGGAGGCGGGCCAACCTGGAAAGGCAAGTAATGCGTATTTCAGGATCACGCCCAATGAAGACCGAAGTGACAACTAGACCTACGGTGGTGGTGGTCTTAGTAGTCTTGGTGGTACTGGTCTTTGTCGAGGACGTAGTGGGGCTGGTTGTGATTGTAGTTGTGGTCGAGGAAGACGTCTTTGTAGTCGAGGAAGACGTCTTTGTGGTCGAGGAGGAAGTCTTGGTGGTAGAAGTCTTGGTGGTGCTGGTCTTGGTAGTGCTGGTCTTGGTGGTACTGGTCTTGGTGGTGCTTGTTTTCGTAGAAGAAGTGCTCGAGGTCGTCTGAGCAGCGCTGGTGACCAAGAACTCCGTCTCAACGGCTGCTCTACAGAGACCGAATGATCAGATCCAAACTTACGCGATGGCAGCAAATGCAAACGCAGTTAGGACAGTAGTGAGCTTCATGATTCCCTTTGCTGTTGTGCTTGGTGATGAGGAGCAAGTCGACCATTTCTTTCAGGTTTTATAACATCTCTCCGCTGCAAAAGCAGCCATCGAGCGGGCCGTGGCGGCAGTCAACTCCCCGCCCCGGGTTAAGAGAAGTCCACCGCAGCGACCCATTTTTGGGTTAAGCAACCCGGGGTCAGTTGTCGTGTCTGGATCCTGCGGTAAGTTGACGGCATCCGCCGAAGCATCTCGGACTGGCTTGGCGACGGGCTTGGCACGGATTTTACTAATAATAGAGATCAAAGTGAGCCGACGATTGGCCGCGAAGGGCTGTGAATATGTCCGGGTATTGGCGCACTCGGAAAGTAGCAAGAAGGCTGTCTGCAAACATCGACTTCGCTTGACAGGTGGGAAGGAAACGGTCCGGCTGGGTGCTTTCGCTGTTGCACGCGACGATGACCAGACAAGAGATGTCTCCTAAGGCGGGCCGCCTGCCTTAGAGAACCCAAACTCGAGAGCTTCTCTCCGAGGGCTTCTTGATGATGAAGTTGCGAGGACTTTCGCGCTCATAAGAGGGTCGACGTCTCTCACGGAACAAACAAAACAGATCGCCTCATTCGAGCCTTACCACGCCACACCGTTCAGATAGTCAAATGTTCTCCATCTCCTAACGCTACTTGGGCACACCATTTCGAAGCATTTCAACAGTCAAACGCCTAATGAGCTCTGCAACGCTCACCTCAGAGGCTGGGTCTCGTTGAAACTTCGATCTGGAACAAGGTGAGAGCTGCCTCGAAATCCTCTTCACTTTGCCTGTGCGGAGTTGAATAGTGCCGTGTGGGTCCTTTATTCCCTTAACCAGCTTATGAACCTTCTCAAACCTACTGAGCTCAAGATTTGCAACGACTCGTGGTAGCATAAGCACCATGAACCCATGAAAGCGATCGGTGGCGGTGACGGCGAGACCCGTAAGTCCGGTCTTCCTCATTCATTCGTGGCTGCGTGTCTAATCGGCCATTTTGCAGATTTATCAGTGGAGGTTGTGTCGGACGAGTTTCCCGGCAGGTGAGACCAGAGGAGCACTCTCGCTCTGACTTGTCTAACTCGTTCGTATAATGATTCCGGCGAACGATGCGGAGACACCGGATGATCTATGCGGCATTGGGAGAGGAGTTCATGGCTGGCCTCCACGCGCTCTCGCTCAACATCAAAACGCCTTCGGAACCCGCTCCAGCTGCTACAGCATTGTAGTAGTGGTAGTCATGGCAGTGCTGAAGGCTTTTGCCAGGACAGGCTAGATGAAAACCGTTGTCATTCACTTGTACGTCAAACATTACGTTTATGGATTTGACAGGATATCCTTTATCGAGAAGAGGGGCACGAGAATCTCGATGCAAAATCGACGAATCGCCTGCTACGGATTTAGCAAGTCCAGACGGCGGCCGAGTCGTAGTTGCAAACATTGCCGTTCGGGCCGCTAAACGCTGAACTCAGTATATGAATCGACAGTGCATAAGGTTGAATTGCTCACCATCCGAGTTTCTTGGGCTCTTTTCCGGGAACGGTTCCCTCATAGTAGCAGCACACGTTGGTAACGGAAGGCTTGCCGCTGGTACAGACGTTAGTCAAAGTAGCAGTGTCCCCGAAGTTCTGGAAGAAGATCGGGCATAAGCTTTATGAAACACAGCAACGAAAGGCCTTCCGAACCGAGTTGATGCCGACACCGCTGGAACCGGCGATCAATGCCACGCCGTCGATGACGACATGGCGCGCATAGCTGGTCGAGCAGTTACCGCACGAGCGGTAGAGCCTAGAGAAGGAAGAGCAAGTCAGATAACAGTCCTCAAAGAAAAATTTCTGTTTGTAGGCAAGTCTAACTCACTTGCCGAAGTCGCTGGCATAGAATTTGCTGATCGAAACCGTACCGGCTCCGTTGTGTTGGACAATCTTGTCCTCAGCGTGGAAAGCACCTCCACCAATGATGTAAGAAACGTCATTGGCACCGGTTTGCTTGATAGTGATGGCGTCTATTCTCGCCGCCGCATAAGTTCAACCTGAAGCCGCACAATCTGGCAAGTTTTGCGCACCTTCGCAAACATCCTCCCACCAGACGTTCTTGACAGTGCAGGGACCACGGCAGTGGATACCTTCGGCTTGGGCGGCACCAATGATGACGTTCTCAATAGTAGCACCGCTCTCCAAGATGAAGACAGCTTCTGCTTCGCCGGTCTCTTTTTGGCCTTGGCAGTCTCCTGGGCTGCCGGCTCGATCGTAACGGACCATACCACCGTTGAAACTCCCGGTGATGACCGAAGCGGTTGGGAGAGCTACATAGCCGCTTGAAGCAGGAAGGGTTGTTGTAACTCCAGTGGGAGGTGATCCAACCTAGAAAAAGCAAGTAATGCGTGTTTAAAGACCGCGTGCAATGGAAACTAGGGTGACAGTTGGACATACGGTGGTGGTAGTCTTGGTAGTCTTGGTGGTGGAAGACTTAGTGGTGGAAGACTTGGTGGTCTTGGTGGTAGAAGTCTTAGTGCTACTGGTCTTGGTGGTGCTTGTTTTTGTCGAAGTAGTGCTCGTCTGGGCAGCGCTGGTAACGAGGCTCTGGGGCTCAGCGGGCGTTGTACAGATACCGAACCATCAGACGAAACTTACGCGACGGCAGCGAATGCAAGCGCGGTGAGAGCAGTGGTGAGCTTCATAGTTTCTTTTGCTGTTGTGCTTGGTGATGGAGAGCAAGTCGATTTTCTTTCAGATTTTATAATGCCTCTCCGTTGTGCCAAAAGACATCGAGCGGGCCGTGGCGGCAGTCAACTCCCCGCCCCGGGCTAAGAGAGGTCCGCTTCAGCGAAGCAATTCCTGATGAAGTAACTCGTGATCGATTGTCTTGGCTGGATCCAGCGGTAAAGTTGAGTGGGCTGGCCGAAACGTATCGGACTGGCTTGGCACTGATTTGACACGGGGCTTACAATATTAGGGACAGAAGGGAACCGACTATTAGCCTCGAAGGCTTACAAAATATCCGGGCGTGGGCGCCCTCGGATAGTAGCGAGAAGGCTGCCTGCAAACGTCGACTTCGCTCAACAGGTGGGAAGGAAGCGGCCCGGCTTGGTGCTTTTGCTGTCGCCCGCGACGATGGTCAGACAGAAAATGTCTCCTAACGCGGCCCGCTTGTCTTAGAGAATTCAAACTCGAGGCTTCTTTCCGTGGGCTTCTTGATGATGAAGTTGCCAAGACTTTCACGCGCACATGAGGCTCACCGCAGGAGCACCATCCCAATGACCCAACAGGGCGAAATGCTGAAGGAGTGCCGTCCCGAGCATTTCATGAAGGGACTCCGCACGTTGTTGCCAGAAGAGATTTGGACTTGGAGCACGAAACTGATGAGACGAGACACTCCGTCCAGGGACGATGGGATATTTCCGGCAAAAGTAAGCTGGGAACAGTGAGCAAAATTACTGCTTCGGTGAGACTCGAACTCACAGCCTCCTGATGACCGGAACGGTAACAGTCAGACGCGCTAACCAATTGCGCCACGAAGCAAGCTTGGGGTAAGTTTCAAAGGATCTTATGTATACAGTTTGCCTGGCGGAAGCGTTTGACCTTGCCTTCCTCCTCCTTGACCGAGAGCTGGAGCGTATCATCCGTCCAGCAGGGGGACCACATTATCCCACAGTCCTTTGCATCGAGCTAACAAGCCACAACGGGAGCGGAACGCTGAGTATGATATCAAAATTCAATGCTGCTCCTTCGGAACTCATGGTCTCTTGAAGGCCATCTTCAGATACGCTTGTTGGTTCGAGAGACAATAAAGCATGTGTATTTCCATGGGTTCACACCAAGCGTGGCGTATTAGGACCTCCCGGATACAGAGAGAAGGACAGAGGTTGAATGTACAGCTGAGTTCTGGCGGGGCCCCCTGGTCCCGAGAAGTAAACAAACAGTCTGTACGACGCGACTGGGTAGAAACGTGGGCTCCAATAAGCCAACACTTCCACCCGCCTCGACCGACCTGATTATCAGCAAGAACCGCTGGATTATTTTGAATATAACGACGAGGCAGCCCAACAGTGTTCCATATATAGAAATGTCATTCCAGGGAGGGGAAGCATCAGTGGCCCCCCCCCCCCCGCTAAGATCTGACGCTTCCCAAGTCTTGCATCCTTCGTTCCTATTACAAACATTCTAAGTAGAATGAAGCCCGTTCTTTTTTCTTTTGCTTCTCTCGCTCTGGTAGCACGAACCGCCATTTCTTGCCCACTTACTCCGGAGGACACTTCCAACGGTAATGCCTCGCCTTTCTGTTCGTACCTTGCTGTCTTCAGCTAACATGCGCATCCCCACTCAGACATCCGACTACTAAACTTCGCTCTTACTCTTGAATATCTCGAACATGCATTCTACACCGATGGTCTCGCAAAATACGACGAGCATGCCTTCAAGGATGCCGGGTTCCCCGCGTGGGTCAGAACCCGCTTCCAGCAGATTGCTGACCACGAAGCCTCTCACGTCGCGCTCTTATCAAATACACTGGGCGACAAGGCAGTACAATCATGCCAGTACAACTTGTGAGTCTCCATGACCGCTTAACTCGTGGCTGTCGAGAGAGTTGACGCCGCTTTGAAAATCTTGCAGCCCGTACTCTGACCCCCAGTCTTTCGTCGCGCTGTCCATGGTTCTCGAAGGGCTCGGTGTCAGCGCGTATCTCGGTGCCGCCAAGTCCATATCCAACCCTGACCTCCTCGCTGTCGCTGCGTCCATTATGACGACCGAAGCGCGGCACAATGCATGGGTGGCTTCCGCTGTCCGGAAAGGAGCGGCCTGGGGTGGATCTCTCGACGTAGCTTTGGCCACTAACCAGGTGTACTCCATAGCTGGTGAGTCGTTCGCTTCGCATGAGCATCATTCATCTATCTATCCTTACTTGCGTTGAACGTTTAACCAGCCTCGTTCATCTCGTCATGCCCGGACGCCAACGCCGAATCCATCCAAATGCAATCCTTTCCCCCTCTGCACATCGAGAACTGCTCATACGAGCCTGGCCAAACCATCGACCTCACCTACACTCCAGCTCCGAATCCTGTTCCGGCCTCGTCTTCCAGCAACTCGGATGATCTTACCGCCGCCGGGGAGCAAGATCCGGTCTCGGAGAACGAAAACGCCGAGGATGCACCTCACTACCTCGCTATCTATGCTGGCCTCGACCCCGTCTTTGTCGAAATATGCGACAACCAAGCCGAGCTTCCGTTGAATCTCGGGGGCACCGGCATTGTCTATGCCGTCGTCACAACGAGCTTAGACAGCGTCACGGACTCCAATACAATCGCTGGTCCTGCTCTTCTATACTTTCCCGAATTGATTTGAATTTTCCCCGGTTCCAGCTCTGCGAGCTCTATCCGTGATGTCGACCTTCCAGGAACACGCTGTATCTATATAATTAGCACGGCCGGAGAGGCTTTCTGTATTGATATAAATGGCACCGAGGCCTTTTGCTATAGGATCGAAGCGAGAGTTGGGTATCTAGATTACAAATCGTCCGTGAAGCGTTTGAGAACAACAGGTGAGATAATTGAATCAATCAAGACGATAAGAAAACAAGACCACAATCACTTTCAGCGGTTAAGAAACAATATTAGTCGCCACCACCTAACCAGCATTCCGAACCAATATCCGAATATTGTTGACAAAGACTCGGATGAGCTCGTCGAAAGCTTCCCCTTCCTTGCCGCTCCATGTTGCCCCCGAAGACCCTCTCGTCCGCACTCGCGCACAACGCATCAGCTCGCCCGGATCGGCAAATTCGATTTCTAGCTCGTGCGACTTCTGAGAATGAGCTGGATCGGGAGATGTCGTGACTTGAGTCAAGTCGATTTTGAAGGCTTGATGAGAGTACGACATTCGGTCTTTCCGCCGAGTAGTCGCAGGCTGAGAGCCGTCTTGAGGTGGTTGGGCTGGGAAAAAGGTAAGGCGAACGCCGAGGCGGGTCAGCCGGCCCGAAACAAGTGTGTAGCCCAGGAGGTTGGATCACCCACCTGGAGTTTCAACGCTCACGCTCACCCGCCAATCCATCCTGCGTTTCGGTGAATAGACGTTCAAGTCCGCTATTCGTACCTTTTGCACACATTCTTTTATTTGGCCCGTCTTTTCATCCCGCGTCACTCTGACTTTACCGCCGGGTTGATTATAGAATGTGTCCACGAGCCGCGTGTGCTCGTATCGAATACGCGCGTTAGGGTAATTTGGATCTCCCGTACGTTGAACAAGTGAATTGAGAGAGCTGTTGTACATTGCATGTTGTTGCTCCGTCATGTCTGAAGCGAACCGGATTTCTGGGTAGTCGGGAGACAGGACTAGTGGAGAGCAGACATGTGCGAAACATTTAGCCAGCGAGGTGGAGAGGGAGACATTGGGAGACCCACTAGTTTCGTTCAGTACGGGAAGGCTGAGCCTTTCGTTTGAGCGGGTGTCGATCAACGTCCCGACCTTTGCCTCGACCTTGCAAGCGCAATCGAGATCGTTACCATGCATGATTATCAGGTATATGATACGGGTAACTTACCTCGACGTTAGCTCTTCCATGGGCCACCCTGTGAACCCAATCTGCAATCTCCAAGACAAACTCATCTAGAGGTTCGGCACAAAGGATCGACGGTTCCAAGGCGTCTGGTCTGAGTTTCTTCGCAGCAGGTTCAGAGCTTCCGTGACCTCCATTCGCACTAGAAGATGGATGTGCCGATGAAGATGATGGTTGCAGGGGTTGCCGACCTCCGTATGGCTGCTGGGGCTCTGTGGCTTTTCTCTTCAGCGCGTTTGAGGAATGCGCAGGGGCGGGTGGAGGCGGAGGCGTGTCCCGTCGAGGACGGGCAACAAAGTCGTCCTCTTCTTCGTCATCCTCTTCTTCTTCTTCGTATCCGTCTGCGGCGTTCGACTGGTTGTTTTCAGGATCTGAGTATTGCTCGTAATACCCAATGTCGGGTGCTTGGTTTCGGGAAGACGAAGCTGACGCCATTGTGCTTGTTGTTAGCTGAACCGAGCTGGTGACCGACACACGCTGTCAATATGAGTCGTCTCCGGGGCCCGGTCTGTTGGTGCAAGGTGATGTTGCTGTCGCCGGCGGCGAGGAAGAGGTAACAAGTGGGCAAAGGTTGGGATTGAAATAATCGAAAAACGTCAGCAAACTTTGGACCCTCATTGGAAATTCGCTCGACCCCGCTTGGACCCTTCTGAACCGCAAGCTCTGGTCAGCGATAGAACGCCTACGCAGTGCTTCACCTAACTTCTATCCTGTTCCACCAGCTGAGAAGGACTTACATTTCACATCATATACTCTCGAAGCTCCTGGATCAAATACCATGTCCGCCAACCCCAACGTCACCAGCTTGACAAAGCGCAAGGCGGGATCTTCAGACATTTCCAAGAGCAAGAAAAAGAAAGCCCACAAGGAGCAAAAGGACTTGGTTAAGGCAGCGAAGGCCCTCAAGAAATCCTTAGAACAGCTACCGGAAAATCAGCGGAATGGTCTGGATTTCGTCGCCAGCTTGATTCTTGGTGGAGAGCCTTACCACCCGATAAGGATAAATCTCCTCGAAATACCTATACCCGAGCCAACGGAAGAGCTGTGGCAATCAACAGGCAACGTCTCAAGTAGCTTTTATTATGCTGTGGCGATATTGAGAGAACCCATTTAGACCTCGAGAAGTTGGTTCATATCACAGACCTCGCGAATAAGCATCGCGCAAGAGTCGGGGAACTACACCGCTCTGCTCCCAAAGACCCTTCTGGAGAAATGAGCTTGTTCTACAGTAAGAACCCCCGGGCGTCTAGGAGCACGGGCTCATCCCGTCTTCTCAAAGTTCAGAACTCTCACCGAGGATCCCAAGGTCTTTCCTTCGGCTGAGGATGTGGTTACCGCTTACGAGCTATTCATCATTGCCACCGAAGTCCATCCCAGCGAGACTGCCTACCTCAAGGACATATGGCCCCGCGTCAATCGTCTCCTCGGCAACAGGGCGATAACAAGATCTCCTTGGAACTACCCGTGCAAACCCGAAGGTGTCCTCTTTCATAAGATTGATACCGGGACTGCACCATCGCTGGTCGCCCATACAAGGATTGAAATTGGTACTGCCGAATTTGATCTCACTGATCAAGCCGCGTTCTCATTCTACGAGCTTTGGGCTCGATCGGTGGGTTATTTTTTGTTGTCTGTAGGATTGAGTTGAATGTTGAATCGAACAGTCGCAAACATCCGAGATCCGGAACAGTTGTTGCTGTCCCTCCTTCGTGCTCTCTGGGGCAGGGCCTCATCTTATAATCTACGGCGGGGTCATTGCAGACAAGTTCATTCTCCAGCCTCTAACAGAGATGCTTGGATTGGCCAACTTTCCCGACGCTTTTGGACGAGCCCAATGCATCGCAAAGATTATGACGGCATTTAGAAGCTGTCTCGAAGAGTTAGAGAGGTTTTACAATAAGCTCGGCCCCACGGAGGAACCGGAGCTGGCCCCTCTTATACCAACCTTTAGGGAATACGGTGAAGACAAGAAAGTTACTCTTACCTACACCAGTGGCAACTTGATTTCCAATCGCGTCGGACGGGCTATGTTTCGTGCTAAGGCGACGCAGCCTGGTGAAGAGGAAGGTACACCCGTTCTAGTCAAATTCACGGCACAGTACGGCCGGGAAGCGCATGCATTGTTGGCAGAGAAGGGCTTGGCACCACAACTCTTTCATTACGAAGTTTTGGAGAACAGTTGGGCCGTTGTAGTCATGTATTTTGTTGACGCACTCGACTTGGACGCGGCCGGAGTATGGGATGTTATTCCAATCGGGACCCTCGAGGACGTCCAAGAAGCACTTCGTGTGCTACACAAAGAGAACTTGGTGTTTGGGGACCTTCGAAAACCGAATATTCTATTGTGCAAACGCGATGTGCCGGGCGGTGGAACCTCGCTTGGCGGTATGCTCGTCGACTTTGATTGGGCCGGGAAACATGACGAGAAGCGGTATCCTCCGACGCTGAACCCGGATTTCAAGTGGGCCGAGGGTATGAAAGGAGGAGGCCTTATGAAAAAGGAACACGATATTGCAATGTTTAATTTGTTAATGCCTTTCAGCTTATAAGCATGTCTTTGCCAGCAATGACGCATGGCCGGGACGGCTCGAAACGTTGTAACTATGAAAGGATATCCCTGTCTAGGCAGTTAGCGTTTCTGGAAATTGATTACCTTTTATTTCTTTGTGCGAGTCGAGGGAGGCTGAGGGCAAGATTTAATGCCTCATTCAACGGTCCGCCATCGGAGTCTCATGGTGAGGTCACAAGTTTGATGCAGACCCTTTTCGATGAGTCTTCCTCCAACACGCCAACCAATTCATCGAGCTAGACAGCATCGTTACGCCGTTGGCTCATAAAGATGCCCCTTGCCATGAGATCTTTCCAAGGCCACCACCTCGCTCTGAGTCTGAGAAGCCTACAGCTGTGAATGACTAAACCGTGACCTGAACGTACCAGACGTCGACGAACGATTGTGAGAATTGCAATACCATAGTCGCTCCAGTAGAGCATAAGCTCCATAACCCCATAAGCGGAAACCCAGCGATACGTGGCGTATCAAGCATCAGGAGGTGATCGCTTCCCGACAGCGACCCCGCCACTCCCACGTCAGCAAATGCCCTCAATTATGTCCTTGGCTCAAAGACTCAGACATGCGTTATTTTGATACGGCTATACATCGTCTGTACCTCGATGATTCAAAGCATCGTGGAGACAGGTGAGAGCAAATTCGACTTGTTGGAGCCACTTGATCCAGGAACCTTCCCCCTCCCCCCCCCAATACATCTTTCAAAGTACCTCGATCTCTCTAATGACTTCAACATGGATCCTCACTCTTGGGTGTTCCAGCAATCGCGGTGGTAGTCGGGTCCGAAGGGTTCGATAAGTTTGCCCTTAGCTCGGTAGTCCCGCCAACTCTAAACTAGAAATCGACCTTAACACATCTCCCGTGAACCCTCACAGGTACAAGCATGAACTTAGCAAGTCCCTAGGCACGCAGTACTCTTAGCTCAACTGAAAATGTTTTATATTCGAGCTGGGACGCAGCGCTGCCTCTCCTCCATCTGACCGACTGTAACCGTTCTCCTTGGTAGCTTCGCCCACCTAGACTCCAGATCCTCGCACGCTCTCTTTGTTCCCTCACCTCAGCCGTTCCTTCTACTTCTATTTTCGAAACAGATCCATCATGCTCGCTTCTTCCGCTCTGTTTTCAGCTATCTTCGCCACCCTTGTTCGTACCGTCTTCGCGCAAGACTACACAGCATTCCCTCCAGCTTGCTCGACCGCTTGTGGTAGTTAGTAAGTTACAAAAACTCCCTCTTGTTATAGAGCTTTGTTGATGTCGTTGGATCGGATAACCAGTGTTAAGAACTCCATGGCTGTGCGGTAAACAGTACGAATCTCTACCTCGGATGCAGACTACTTCAGCGAGCCTGCTTCTGCGACGTCGACGTCATTAGATCCGCTAATGTTCGCAGTGGGTCGTGAGGTCTTTCGAGGCTGTCGGTTGGTGGGATAGAGGGTCTGAAAAGCAGCCTGATAGGTGCGCCTTATGCCTGAACACAAATGGTGCTTCTTCAGCTGGGACGATTGTCAGGAAAACTCCCGAGTTGTGTAATAATTTGGCTCAGAGTAAGCGTTAGTCTTGTCTTCTACTCGGCCGCTACCGAAAATCTTTTCAAGACTCTGTCCATCAAAACTTTACTACTTGCGACAATAGCGACGTGGCTTGCCAGTGTAACATGGACTACCTCCAAAGCATTTACAAGTGAGTCGGTTTGGTTGGACAGCCACGGATGCTTTCTTGATTTATCAATCGCTGCCTTTCATCGTTGTGCTTCCTGCAACACGAACAACAAGAATAGTGGCAAAACCCAGATTTCGGATTATCAGAATGCGTTCTAGTGGAGTAGACGTCTGCTCCCTTCGTCGACTTGACTTGTGCGGTTTAGCGCTCCTTCGCTCTTGTCAAGCCCCATATCTGTCAAACCCCAACGATGCTGCCAAGTCGACGGACCCTCTTCCAAGCCCGACTTCGATGAATTACGTCGCTCCTAGTTTGATTGTGGAGTTGCAGCTTCCGTTAAGACCACCACAAGCGCCCGTTGCAGCGGCTTCCCATTCTGCTGTCGTTACCACTTCTTGGGTGCTTCCTACTACCATGTCTCAGTCGTCGGCTGTGCCTGTTGTTTCGAGGGCGTCGAGCGTGTCAACGATCTCCAGCTCAGTTGCTGAGATGCCTACGGGGAATAGTGCGACTGGTGCTGGGAGGAGTGGTCGCCTGGAGCGAGGAGTTGTCGGTGGTGCTGCGGTATTTCTGCTGTCCCTCCTGACAATCTAGAGTAGAATGAGTTGTGTATACACTTTCTCGAAGACTTGCGTGCCTTTATTTCTATGCTTGGGACCTCTTCTCCCCCCTTGCCTGTTGGGCTCAGTCGGGCATTGTGCAAGGATCGCGTGTAGGGCGATAAGATATTCCCGCAGTGGCTGGGTGTGTGTGGGGGAGTGGAAAGGGTTATTATTCGCGTTGACTCTGGACTGGAACCGCGCATCGACCAGTCCGGACAGTCCACTCCACAATCTCGCACACGACTCCCAGAATCATCTCCACCTTTCCACCACTCCTAGCCGCCTCGCATCTGCCTGCATACATCCATACGTTCATCATAAAGGCGTACATCGTCTTTCTCCTCTGTCGTCGTTATTGTCGCAGCGTCCCCTGGTCCCCTTACAAGGTCTAGACCCCGCCAGGCAAGTTTAGAACTATCTGCCAGCGCTCTCCCATCACCTTCTACCCCAACACACCTCACCAACCACAATGGTAAGTCTCAACCCATGTGCTTTGTTCCCCCTACGATTGCAGGGTGTTCTGACTATGGTTACTGATGCGTTCATATACCTATCTCGCAGGGTCAAACGCTCTCTGAACCGAGTCAGTACGAACTAGGCATCGCCGCATAGAACGTCATTCCTCATTCAATTTCTGCTTTGACAGTTCGGGATAAGCATTCCGAGTCGGGTGCTGATGAACGACACATCTTTGGGGCTTCCGAGATGCAAGGCTGGCGCATAAGTATGTGGGGCCCTTCCCCTATTCTCGTTGCCTGTCCGGCATTAGAAATGTAGCACCAATTCAGTGCTGACACCATTCTCCCGGTCGTTTCAAACAGATATGGAGGACGCGCATACCCTTCTTCTAAAGCTCGAAGGTAGCAAGAATGCCTTTTTCGGAGTCTATGACGGGCACGGAGGTCGGTCTCGAACCCTTTGACCTTTCACCACCCCAGCCACGCGCCCAAGCGCCCCACTCGGACAACCCATTGATTCTCCTGGCAACTTCTAGGCTCTTCGGCTGCGAAATTCTCTGGAGAACACGTCCCAAAACGGCTGTCTGAGGAAGAAGCGTACAAGACAGCGGACTACAAGCTCGCCTTGAAGAAAGCGTTCCTCGGCACGGACGAGGATTTGCGGTCAGATTCTAACTTCTTCCGTGATCCCTCTGGTTGTACAGCTGTCGTTGCACTGATTACGGAAGACGAGAAAATCTATGTGGTATGTCGTTGACCAATCTTGCGGCTGGGTGGCCACAGCATCCTCACGGCCCTTCGGATAGGCGAATGCCGGAGACTCGCGCAGCGTGCTTGGCGTCAAAGGCGAGGCAAAACCTCTCAGCTTTGATCACAAACCTCAGAATGAAGGTAGTCGGGTTTTTAACTTCGGCGCCCGCGATTCAAGCGCTGATTTCCATTACAGGCGAAAGCTCGCGTATACGTGCTGCGGGAGGCTTCGTCGAATATGGCCGAGTGAACGGTTTGTTTTCCGTTTCATTACGGAATGCGGGTGGTCGGTGCCTGACTCGATTTGAATTAGGCAATTTGGCCTTGTCTCGTGCGATCGGCGACTTCGAGTTTAAGAGTAATCAATCTCTCGAGCCGGAGAAGCAGATCGTGACGTCTGACCCGGAAATTACGGTTCACGAGCCCACCGAAGATGATGAATTCCTTGTAATAGCTTGCGATGGTATGGGAACGGCCTATCTAAAACCGCAATGCCCTGCTGACACATCATCCAGGTATCTGGGATTGTCTCACTTCACAGCAAGTCGTGGATATCGTTCGGCGCCTGATCGCCGAGAAGAAGGAACTGGACCAAATCTGTGAAGTCATCATGGACAAGTGTCTTGCACCTGACTCTGATATCAACGGCGGCGTGGGATGCGATAACATGACTGTCGTCATTGTTGGTCTCTTACGTGGGCGGACGAAGGAGGAATGGTACGACTGGATTGCTGACCGAGTTGAGAAGAAGGTTGGATACGAAACACCCAAGGAACTTCCTCAACTCTACTCGGCCTCGCGAGTTGCAGCCGCTAAGGAACGATGGGGTGCTCCGGGTCGCAACCAGTTCACGCGACCCGGTCCGTCCGGTCTCAGCAATCTCGCCCGGGTTTTTGGGACCAACATTATGTTCCACCCTTCTGGAGGTATATCAAGCAACGGGGTCCTGGACCCGGACGACAGCAGCGAAGAATATGAAAGCGAGGAGGGGGAGCACGAAACAGGCGCTAAGGGTTTGGGCCTACAGGCTCCTCCTTCGAAGGATCCTAATAGAGCCCTTCGGGAGCAGTTGGAGAGGCTTAAGGAGGATGGAGAGAGCGATGAAGACGGCGCAACAAAGGTTGGCTCGGAGAAGAAGTGGACGATTGATGAGGATGGGGATTCCCAGATGGAGGATCAATCTGGTGCGGAATCTACTCCTACGATCACGAAATCCACCATCTTCAACCGTCGTATAGGTGCCAAGAACTCGCAACAAAATCCCTCGAAGGACGAATTCGAAATAGATAGCCCGGTGGAGCCGACGAAACTTCCTGTGGGGCTCTCAGCTGCACCTCCAGTCTCGATTGGGAAGCCCCTGATTCGATCTCCAGCCGCGATCTCGACACCAGAAACCAAGCCCAAGGAACTACAGGGTGAAGCTCCTCCACCGCCAAAAGTGAACGGAGTCGTCAAGCACGAGCCCGCGGAGCAGACCAAACCGGAGCCTGCTGGTGACGAGTTGCTCAATAAGGCGACCAAGGGCGACGGTCTGTTGGACAAGTCCGAGGGACCAGCTCTCGTCAAGAGCGAGTGAATCCTTTCCTTTCATTTTGATCGCATTCTTGCCTCTTCTGTATTTTCGCTACCGTTTTCTTCGAAAGGGTGTAAGATTGGGTTGACAGACGGATCAACCGACCTCATTCTGGGCGTCCCTCGATTGGGAGTCTTTGAAGCAACATGAAATAAACATGCATTCTGTTACACCCTACTTGTTACCTACGTCTCTGCTAAATTCCCCGTGTCCGGCATCCGTATCTTGCATCATGATTCCGTTTCGAACGCCTCTCGGGTTGGACTTGTCACTGCATTTCTCTTCATTCCATTCAAATTTCTTGTGTGTAACTAGGTAAATACAAATGACAGATGCAGTATCTAGATGGGTAAAGTGAGTCGGTTGCATCGACCAACCTTAGGCCAGGGGGGGCCGGACATCAAGCGACATTTGGCAAAATTACGAGTTGTTTTTCGCAGAGACACAAGACTATCATCCCTCCGTCAGACTTTTCCAAACCGGATACTCCTATTAATCCTCCGACGTTACTTCCACCTATCCGGATCACGGCTTGCTCCGCGGTCCGAGCTGCTGGGGAGGTAGGGCCGCGGTAAATGAAGACGTTCTCTCCAACGTCAGCCACACGAGTACCCCCTTCGAATGCTAGAACTACTCGGTCCGCAACGTGGAACACGTATCGGAGATCTTGTTTGGAGGCGAGGACGAAAGCGAGGGCGGAGAAGGTAGAGACATGTCTCCATGGTCGGCAGCCAGGATGAATCGCGTCCGAATTTGGGGCGGGTGGCTCGTAAAGCAGACCATCGATGTCGTTTTTAATCACCAAAGACGAGATTCCGGTTTCGATTACTGGGAGTGAGCGAGAAAGCAGTGTAGCGTCCGATGGCCAAGCCGCAGTTTGGTCCCACGTCGCAGTAGGGCCTTCAGCAGGCACCCAGGTTAGGTAGATTGGGTTTCCTGCATTTGTATCAACGTCTTCATCGTATTCTCCTTGTCCTAGGCTGGGAATTCCTGTTCCTAACCCCAGTCCACTAGCGTCCCTTCCCTCTGACAATGCAGCTGTATACTTCTCCAGCGACTCTCGGATGTGCCACATCTCGGAAGGATCGATGGTCTCCGGCACCTCGACGTCCTCTGGAGCGCTTGAACCCGTTCCAACGGAGTGAAAGACGTGGGGCCATCTTGTACCCTCGTCTTTCTTTTCCAGATGTAGCGTGAGCAGCCCAACGGTTTGAGGACCTGTCTCGCCTTTCTGCCGTTCGCCTTCCCTGTCCCATGTCCAAAAGCTCGAAGAGGCGTCAACTGGTCCCCACCACTCTTTGCTGAGGTAACGAGGGATGGGGAAGTTGGGGTGATCGGGGGCTGAGACGAGGAGTGACAGGTACTTGGGAGAGATGTTGACTCGGATTGCCGATGCCGCAGTAGACGAGGGCACAGGAAAGGCGACTGTAACGGAGTCATTTGTTTGAGTCCAAGAATATGGTGGTGGTCTGGGAGGGGGTGCGGTCGTCGAGGTGGTTTCGCCATCTAGCTTCTCTCCGGCTCGAGGTATTGGCGCAATCTCATCTTCGGACGGTATGTACTCAGCTTTGGGCTCCCCTGTAGCCGCGAATCCGGTGCTTGCTGTAATCAAATAGGCGCCGTGCTCCAGATCGTACTCGACGGACAGCGGGATCGAGTCACCTCGGCGCTTCCAGATGACGTGTGCTGGCTCAGTTCCCGCAGTGGAGTGCTGGGGAATGGACATTGACAGGCCGAGAACATCAAAGACTGTCTTGTATGCGGGTCGGGTCTTAGCAGAGGAGGAAGTAGTTGTCAGGTTGGATTGCTCGAGCAAGACTCGATGTGAAACAACGGCTTCGATGGCTCCGTTCTCGACGAGTCGGGCAGTGTGTAACCGCAAGGCGGGCCTAGACTCCAGCTCCATGGGGGTAACACACTCGTAGGATGCGATTGGGCTCGCCGTGGAGCCATTGACGAGGTCTATAAGGTGTAGTTCTTGCTGCCCATCGGATACCAACCACAGCCGGGGGCTGAGGGATATTGGCACGGGATAGTCATTCGAGCTCCCGTCATTTTGGGTTTCTGGGCTCTTCAAAGTCTGGGGGAGCTCATACACTTGCCGGAACGAAACATCCCCTGTCTCCTATTGCTCAAGAAGCAATTAAATCACGGAATGGTAAACCGACTGTGTTGTGCTGCTTACCTGGTTAAGGGAGATTATAACAAGATTACGCGCAGCATCCACGTATGCAAACTCCCCAGGTACGTGGCTAAGTGCGAGGTGGTTATGTTTGACACGACTTTGAACTTCCTCGAAAGACAGCGGGGCTTTCGTCCCCCTGCTTGAGATAGTCCACTGAGTGGCGCCAGGAGCTGGTAAAGCATGTAGAGACTGGGTGTAATGATCTGTTGCACCCCTTAACTTGTAACCGTCAAATTTTGGGTTCAGGAGGGAACGATCCACGGGGAAAACCTGCGACATTGTCGAAAATGTGGTGGTGGCCAATCGCAAACAAAGGAGCAAACAAATGGCTTTTGTAGGTTGACGTCTTTCGACCACCTGCTGCCTCTGAACCACTCAAAGAGATGGACACTCTTCGTCAACGAGTTCCATTTAGACAGGCTGGAGATGATGACATGAATCCTGAGGATGATGAACAGCATGTCATGGACGAACAAGGTATGTCTGACACTCTAAGCCCATGAAGTTCCCAGCGGCGCACTGACCTACATCGCTACAAACCTCTATCAGAGCAACAAGAACTGATTGATACTTTGAGAGAGGCAGCTAGAACAGCGGACCGGATCCATATCCGTTCTTTGAGAATGGTCTTGATTGCTGCCATCATGATGTACGTTCTGCCGTTGGCGAGCTCACCCGTTCCACCGCTGGCGACTCTAGTGGTTACGGCCTCGAGTCCACCATGCTAACCACACTCACTCGGCAGCCAAGTTAATTTCTTGACCATGCTGCTAATCAATCGGCGCCGCCAAGCCCTTGTGCCGACCCCCCTCGGCATGATCCTCAAGTTCGCCCCGTCCCCTCTCATCCCTATCCCCGCCTTCTTCACCATTCTAGCGATCGGCCTCCACGTTCTAGACTCTCTCTCACTGAGCAGAGACCCAAGAGTATCGCTCTTAGATGTTGAAATGCCTTTCAACGCATCAGGCGTCTTGGAAGGACCATTCCGGAAGCGGGCGATGCTCTACCTTATCGCCCCATTTATGTCCGCAGTCCTGAGAAGAAGCTTTTCCCAGACTTTTTGGTGGCTTATGCCTGCGATTATCATTGGGCTGGTTGCCCTAGCCCAGAAATGGATGAGGGAGACGGATGAGGGAGTTGAGCGCCTCGAGGAGCTACGGTACGACGCACGAGGCGCATAGCCTCTTCGGCAGGATCTTTCGTCTTCCTTTGCCGTCCATTTACTCCTTCTCCTGCTTTTTGCGGTTTATACTGCCAATATACCTTGATGTAGCATACTTAGTTTGCGCTTCTTGGGTGTGATGAGTCGTCCTCGTTTACCATCAAACGGAACACCAGGCATCATTTCATTACATGTCATTGACGAAGGGCACAGTAATAAAGTTAGAGAAAGATGGTATCAATACAAACTCTATCAGAACGTCTATACCGGGAGGGGTCCGAAATGTTGCATTTGTGGGGGCCCCTCTTCAACCGGGGGGGGCGTGTATTTGAGCTTCAATTCTTCCGTTGCCATTTCAAAATCCAAGGATGTTCCAACACTTCTGATAGCGACATCCTTTTGTCAGGGTTATGCACAAGCAGCTGAATAGGAGTGCAAGATAAACGTCAGACATGCACTTGATCGTCCAGTCGAGCGACCAACCTTGCTTATGACGTCTTTCGCTTCTTCCGAAACGTGCGAGGGGAACTGATAACGAACGCGGGCAATCCTTTTGTATGTAGCTATTATCAAGGACTATCAGCCTTAGGGAGCCAGGGTAAGTCCAGACAGGAGAGAACCAACCTTTTTCGTCCTTGTCTTCGAATGGCGGTCTCCCACAAAGGAATTCATAAGCCAAGACCCCGAGTGCCCAATGATCTACCCTCTCGTTGTACGGCTTTCCCTCGATCATCTCAGGTGGTAAATAATCCAGCGTTCCACAGAATGTGCTTCGCCTCTGACTTGGTGCATGTACACTCCACCCGAAGTCGCCGATTTTCAGAGAACCATCCAGACCAATAAGGAGATTTTCCGGCTTGATGTCGCGGTGGATGATCTTCTTGGAGTGGAGATATCGAAGTGCGTCCGCCATTTGGGCGATATACTAAAACGAAACGGTCTCGGATCAGTCCGTAAAGGGCAAATTGACGTTAGGTACGAACTCGACTGCTTCTTCGGTCGCTGAAAGTGCGCTGTTTCGTAAGCTGCTTGTACATCTCCCCCTCAGCAGCAAACTCGAGCATCAGGAATATTCTCTTTTGGTCATGGAAAAAGCCATAAAGTCGGAGGATGTTTGGGTGCCTGAAAATCGAGGTTAATCGCTAATATAGAATCACTTCGAGAGACGAAAGAACCTTAGATTTTGTTGAATCTCGATTTCCCTGCGGGCTTGTTTGATTACACCGTTGCTAATGATTTCTGACTTGTACAGGCACTT
This sequence comes from Tulasnella sp. UAMH 9824, assembly GCA_019633595.1. Lineage (NCBI taxonomy): Eukaryota > Fungi > Basidiomycota > Agaricomycetes > Cantharellales > Tulasnellaceae > Tulasnella > Tulasnella sp. UAMH 9824. The sequence goes on from WSUI01000064.1 coordinate 66,204, forward strand.
GAGGGCGATGATGTACTTTGGAGCAGCTTTCGTTCGAGCCATATAAACGCGGCCAAACTTTCCTTTCCCAAGTGGCCGACCGATCTCAAGCTCGTGCAAGTTCCATTGACGCGTGGGGTTGGGCCTGGTGATTCATGAATGGGTGTCGTTAGTCATAGTAGGTCGTAACATCCGTGCTGAACTACTAACCCGCATACCGACGAGTCGAGTGCGAGGACTCGCTCATCTTCAGGCGAGATCTCAACCTCGTTGTCTTCCTGAAAGTCCTCATCTTGGTCTAGACTCCCGTCATAAGTCCCGATGTCGAGCTCGGTGGGGAGGGGCTCTTTCTTTGGTGATGCGGGAGCAGCCTTTGGCAAAGCTGCGGCGAGCGACTGCATCTTGAATGTATCTCCGGTGCTCTCCCCAGGCTGAAACGATGAATAAGGTGGCATGTCTTAGCGAGGTAGTACCCTAAAGGGTAGAGAGCACACACACACCTGGTTTTCTTTCTGCTCCTGCGAAGCTCGAATGGCCAGAACCAACCCCTCAGCACCATGGCTGACCTGTGATGACTTGGGTCGAGCCTCCTTTGTAGGAGAAGCGGGAGGGTTGGTTGCTAGAGCTAGGGGTTCACGCCGAGGGCTTGTCGGCGCGGTTTGTCCTGCCGTTCTCGAGCTCGTCGGTTGAAACTTGCTGGGCAGCATAGCTCGGGGAGGTTTGGATGGCATTTGCTTAGGCTGAGTGCTTTGAGTGGCTCTGTTGCTGTCGCCTTTAAGGGCTGCTTTAGGGTCCATCGTGATCCGGTGGGTGTTGGTCAGAGGCAGGTTAGAGTTTGGACCAAGTTTGGTTCAACCCAACTCAGCGCGTCGAAGCGCGTCGCCGTTTGAACTCACGTGAGTCTGGCAACTTCCCATCCACTTCCACCACCAAAAGCTTTTCGACCCTCCAGACCGTGGACCTCTAGGGTAGAAGCCAAATATACGGAAATTCAGAATCTTTCGAAACATGTATCAGGGTTTGTTTGGGTCGACAGCACGTCACTTTTACGCTCGTGGGCACGTCACAATTACCAGTAAGCCCGGCTCATGCCCGTACCTCTTTTCGCCTCTGCAGCAGGCTCAGAAGTGTATATAATCTGTTGGCCTTTTTTCTGGGGCGGCTTCGACAGAACGTCCCCGCCCTCCTCGATAGTGCAGAACCGTCGCTGTGCAGATCAAGCCCGCAACAGATATTCATCCCGTAAGTCTCTCCATCACGCCAATCTCGATTCAATCTGACAAGAACGTATTGTGGCTCAAGGGCATGGTCCTTGACAACATGACCCATCCACCGACCACCTCGGAGCATGAACCCAACTGTAATCCTCCAAATCCCGATGCCGCACAAAAATCACCTGCGACTTCAACCTCTTTCTTCGACCTGCTTCCAATCGAGTTGTTTGAAGAAGTTATTGCCAAGGTCCTTTCAGATCCACCAGTTGGACCAGTCATCTACTACCAGCAAATGATGCCTTTGAGGCTCGTTTCCCCCTTCTGGGCGAGGTTTATCGACGACGGGGCACCCCGCCTCTGGTCCACCACTTCATCGGGAATGCAACCGCAATTGGTCGAACTGGCCCTTCGACGGTCTCAAGAAGCCCCGTTGACAATCAAATGCGGGAAGGGGACCAGCACACCGTGGGGGCCGGCTGAGAGCATCTACCAGGATCTAGTTGCACCCCACTCTCACCGTTGGCGCTACCTCTACGCAGAAGGAACTGTGAAAGGGAAGCCACTCGGGGTCGCTCTGCAGCCTTTGCTGGGCCTCCCGCTTCCTCAATTGGAAGACCTGCACGTTTGTGTCAACGGTTGGATAATACCAGACGCAGGAGAATCGGATGAATACCCGCACACGATCCACGCACCACTCCTCAGAGATGTCGTGCTGGTTAACTGCGCAGTGCCGTCGGAAAGTCTCCTCAACATCTCAGGCCTACGTCACCTGCGAATAGGGACCTTACACCCAGGACGTTTCAACCCCCACTATTTCTCACCAACCATTTCCTTGTCGACATTGTTCGCGATCCTCGAGTCCTCTCCGTCGCTGGTTTCATTCAGCCTTTTCGGTTACAACGCCGTTGTTGACGCCCCATCCGCGGTCCACCGCTTGACTGTGGGCAATCTCGAAGTGCTCCGTCTAAACAGAGTGGCGGCACCGTTCATCTTGAACGTGCTGAAGCTGCTGGACACTCCGTCTCTGACGGGGCTCGAGGTCGAACCATCGACTGGACTGAGTGCGACCGATAACCAAGTGGAACTTCTAGCCCTGGTCGGAAGCCGAATGGCGGCTGCGGCCTACTCGAAGTCGCCCATGCCATTACTGCGAATCAAGGCCACCTCATGGGAGATAAAAATTGGCCACGGCTCCAGTGTTTTTACCGGCAAACGCCCCTGGGACTCGGCAAACCTCGATCTACTTCTCTTTCGGCCCCTAATGGAAAATTTGGTTCGCGGGGCAAATGCTAAACCGCTCACGTCGCTTCAACTTTCAATATACGACAGCATCACGATCCGGCCAGCCCTCAGCCTCGTTAACGAGTTCCTTGGGAAATCAGTCCAGAAGCTCGCTTTCCTTTGGTTCAACATCCTGACCGTCCAAGATATCGACAATATTGTGGAGTGTCTGACAGCGGGAGTCACCACCAACGACCCAAATAATCCGTGTTTCTTTCCCAATGCTACCAGTCTCGAATTCCATGTACTGAAGTATATTGGGCGTGGCCCGTCCCTGGACTCCCCAGGGTTTGCCGACCGCGTCGTCGAGATTGCCAGGCTCAGAGCTGGTGGGAGCGTATATCCCATCGATCAGGTAATGATACCTTTTGGAACAATCTCCCCTCGCCAACTAGAAGAGCTTCAGCTTTTGGTGCCCCGTGTCGAGGCATCGACTGGCTTCTTCGAGGTACGTATCAGAATTAGCGGGCCCAGCCTTCCTATATACACCGAAACTGATCTTCCAAGTACGCCAGTGGTCCTAGAATGACAAGAATAGGAGCGATAGCGAGCTCATGATAGTCGGATTGGTATACATAGAATACTAGATTTTATCATAACTCTATAATAATAGCATCGAGGCTGATTCATTACCAGAGAGTGTGAAATACCTTCCCATCTTGATCAGTGGTTTGTTGACCTTGGCTAGGTCACTTGCATCGCCTGCGTTGTGTTTTTGAGCGAGATTCATCCCCAGGGTTTGCAAGAGTTAACAGAATCTTGGGCCGTCCGAGGACCGTAACGGTCATCGGGTGCTCTGGGAGGAGAAGCCGTTATTTGCCGAAATTTCAAGGCTTCTCACGGCTTCTAGACCTCGTTCCTTTCTCCCAAACTCTCCCTCTCCATCCTTTCCCTCCATCCCAACTCGTCTCTTCCCAACCTCACTCGCCATGTTCAGACTCTCTGCTACCGCCAGGACTGCCGCCAACGCCAGGATGTTCTCATCCTCGGCTTCTCGCAACACCAAGGTTGCCGTTCTCGGCGCTGCTGGTCAGTGTTACAATTCGCAGGAAATTCCTGCATTATGGGAAATGCATTCTGACATAGACATCTTCCCATCCTCTCTCGCTTCTGCTCATGCATGACGATGAAAACGAAAATGCGCGCATTGACGGACTGGACACGTGCACCTCAACACCCCAGGTGGAATTGGCCAGCCATTGTCGCTCCTCCTCAAGGCTGAGCCTCTCGTCTCGTCTTTGAGCTTGTACGACATCCGCGGCGCTCCTGGTGTTGCTGCAGATGTTAGCCACGTTGACACCGCTAGCGAGGTACGTGCCCCACGCTGTTTTCGAAATATTTCATTACGTCGGACGAAACATTCTAACTGGGTCCGAATCTCCGACTTCGTTCGGTTTTGTCTCCAATAGGTCAAGGGCTACGCCGCCGACAACATCACCGGTGCCCTCGAGGGTGCTGAGGTCGTCATCATCCCTGCTGGTGTTCCCCGCAAGCCTGGCATGACCCGTGATGACCTCTTCAACACCAACGCCTCCATCGTCCGTGACCTTGCGAAGGAGATCGCTAAGACCGCTCCCAAGGCCAACGTTTTGATCATCTCTAACCCCGTCAACTCGTATGTTTCCCTTCCTCTGGTTGTGGAAGATCCTACTACTGACGTCCGAGCGTTGTAGCACCGTCCCAATCGTTGGCTCCGTCTTCAAGAAGGCTGGCACCTTCGACCCCAAGAGGCTCTTCGGTATCACCACCCTCGACGTTGTCCGCGCTTCTCAATTCACCTCTGGCCTCGTTCCCGGTGCCGTCCCCGAGACCACCGTCGTCCCCGTCATTGGTGGCCACTCCGGTGTCACCATCGTTCCTCTCCTCTCTCAATCCGCCATCGGCAAGAACATCAAGCCCGGCTCCGAGGAATGGAAGGCTTTGGTCCACCGCATTCAATTCGGTGGTGACGAGGTCGTCAAGGCCAAGGACGGTGCTGGATCCGCCACCCTCTCCATGGCCTACGCTGCCGCCAAATTCGCCAACCTTCTCTTGAGGGCTCTTGGTGGCGAGAAGGGTCTCGTTACCCCAACCTTCGTCGAGAGCGAGCTCTACAAGAGCCAGGGCGTCAACTGGTTCTCGTCCAACGTCGAACTTGGTCCCGAGGGTGTTGCCAAGATCCACGAGGTCGGCGCTGTTACCCCCGAGGAGCAGGCTTTGATCGACGCTTGCTTGCCCGAACTTGCCAAGAACATCGCCAAGGGCGAGAACTTCGTCAAGAACTCGTAGATTTAGTTGTCGAGTGTAGTACTTATTTCAAAAGCCTAATATCCATCTAGTGGCGCCTTCACAGCAGTTTTGCCTTTGCATACCCGGCATCAGCCGAATAAGATGATTCCTAAAAATTACTTTCGTGAAGTACCCAACACCTGTATGAGGCCTGCACTTGTCTGTCCTTAACAATCTTGTAAACTACCGCTCGGAGCAAGAGAATTTACAATCCAGCACACCTCTTCAAGGCGAGGAATCAACGGCTCCACCACCCATTTGCTGCGACCTAGCCCTTGCTTGGACTGAACATACGCACACCAAAGGGCGTAACCACTACGCCCACGCTGATAATCAGCTCGTTACCCACGTCAATCCTGGACTTGCCGACAACCTTGCAGTTACTCGAGTCAGCATTCGCAGAACTCAATGTTTTCTGGCTGCTTGAAGGCCGAGACGCAACCACATTCCTGTAGTTCTGTTCACAAAAAGGGGAACTCCATATAAACTAATATTGTGTTCCTACCTAAATGACAAAGCGAGCGACAACCAATAGAGAGAAGTAATGTAAAACGAAAATGAATGCAGAGAAGGGCGTCTAAATATGAATAGAGTCGGGTTCATGCACAATGTCCGTGAGCGAGACCAAAATCATGCACAGAAAGGAAGAAAAATCTAGATCTTGGACAGCGCTTGGAGTTGGACAAGTTCATAGCTAGTAAACCAGAGATTAGCATACACTCTTGACTTGCACATGAAGAAAAGTTAAACTCACTATCCGCCACGCTTAGCGAGAAGTTCATCGTGTGTACCGGCTTCCGCGACTCTGCCGTCCTTGAAGAAGTAACTAAAGATGGTTTGGCATGAGCGAATGATAGGCGGTTTAAATCCCATGCAGATACTTACATGCGATCGGCGTTTTGAATGGTTGATAACCTGTGGGCGATGGCAATCGTAGTGCGACCCTTGGCGGCGTTGTCGAGAGCGGCTTGGACGACCTTTTCTGATTGGGAGTCCAGTGCAGATGTTGCCTATTATCAAGAGGTTAGACGGGCACTTCACAGAATGAGCGCGAATCGACATACCTCGTCCAAGAGCAAGACCTTCGGGTTCCTGAGAAGGGCACGAGCGATGGCAATACGCTGCTTCTGACCACCGGAAAGCTGAGAACCTTTGCCACCAACTTCAGTATCGAATCCGCTAGGCAGCGACTGGATGAATTCCAGGATGTTGGCGTCGCGGCAAGCTTGTTCGATCTCTTCTTGGGTGACCTCGGCGGCTGGCTTGGTCGCACCCAGGAGAATGTTGAAGCGGATAGAGCCGGCGTAAAGAGTAGGTTCCTGAGACACGAGAGCGATGTTCTTTCGGTAGTCGTTTACATTGAGAGTCGAGATGTCAATGCCGTCGAGCTGTAAAATCGAAGTCAGCATCAAAATTTCGAATGCGTCATGCAGGACCAGGACTCACCAGAACACGTCCAGCAAGAGGATCGTAGAACCGTTCAATGAGTTGGATAGTCGTACTCTTGCCGCAGCCAGAAGCGCCGACGAGGGCAACGTAGGTACCGGGTTCAACGACCAAGTTCAGGTTGCGAAGGACACGAACGCCAGGACGGGTGGGGTATCTGAAGTGAACGTCTTCGAAGCGGATGTGGCCTTCGATAGTCTTGGAATCGACCTTGACGCCATCGGGGGACCAGGCGTCGATTTCGGGAACTTGGTCGATGAGGTTAACGATGTCGTTGGCAGCACCCTTGGCGGCTGAGATGTCGGGGACGAAACCGAAAACGTTACCGGCTTGGATGGAACCGAAGACGACGGACTGTGGGGCACAACAATATTAGCTCGTGGACTAGACCAAACTCAGGAACATGGCGACTCACCATCAAGCAGACGAAGAACTCGAAGGTGCCGTATTCAAGAGAAGCGACAAGACGAGAGCCATACCAGAAGACCTATCGGGACCGCTCGTCAGTTCAACTCCCAAACCCGAAGAAAAGGGATCAGCATACCAGAGCAATGACGAAGAAGGAAAGAGCTTGAGACAAGGCGAAGAGACCGGTGCTTAAAGTTGCGGTGCGGTTGGATTTCTGCAAAGGTCCTTCCAAGCTGCGAGAGTACTCCAGGAACGTTTCCTCTTCGCGGGTCAAACTCTGGACAGTTCGGACAGCTCCGGCAGCCTCGCAGGCCATCTGAGCGGATTCCTCGTGAGCAACCTTGTTGGTCTGATCCTTGAGGACGACAACGCGAAGTCGGATGTAACCGGCGCTGATGACGAATGGAATGCAAGCTGAAGAAAGGCGCGTCAGATGCGGCTCAAGAGAGATAATTGCGGGAACTCACCAATGCCAACGGCAGCAAGCTTAGCACCAAAGACGAGACCGATGATGGAGCCTCCAACGACAGTAGCCATGCTCTGAACGATGGCACCGAGCGTGACACCAGCGAGACCACTGATCTTAGTTGGGTTATCACTGAGCACGGAAACGAGACCACCAGTGGAGTTCTTGTCCTCGTCGAACCAGCCAACTAGAAAACACATCCACGCGGTCAGTAAACATGCAGACGAAGCGCTCGAAAAAATCCCTGACGTACTGTCTTGTCTGAGGATGGAGCGGAAGCTCATCGAACGCAACTTGGAAGTCAAACCAGCGGCAGCACGAGAGAAGAAGTAGTTCTGATTGGCGATGGCGAAGGTGCTGCAGATGGCGATGAGGAACAACCTGTCGAGGTAGAAAGTCAAGGGTCAGCAATAGCTTGAAGACGGCGGCAATGGCAGCAAAGCGTACCAGAGAGCGTTGCGGTCACCAGCGTGACGAAGTTCGTGGCGGTCCTGGAGTGAGAACGCAGAAATAGCCTTGCCGAATACGATACCGAAAGAGGGATAGACCATGCCGGAAGCTGTCCAAAAAGCCCTGTTAGCAACTACCACATAGTACAATGTAAAAAGAGCGAGCGCGCACCGATAGCAGCGATAACACCACCAATGTAGAGAGTCGAATCCTCCCTGTTGATGGCGCCCATGCGCTTGAACAAGTAAGGCAAGCTGTATTCCTTGTCGCCGAATTGACCGAATCCTGCCTTCTTCCTCTTCTCGATGATCTCACTAGCCAAGGACCTGCCGGATCCGGTGTTGGTGCGGGCCAGGGGCTTCTCGTCGTGCAGAGCTTCCTCGACTTCGGCCTTGCTCATAAGTCCGTTTCCACCAGCTTCGCTGGGCTCGGCGGTGGTTTCAGCCTCCTCAGAGTCCCTCGAAGCGGGGTCGCGGCCCTTGAGTTTCTGAGCGTTGACGAGTTGCGAGTAAGGTCCGTTCTCATTGGCCAAGAGCTCGTTGTGGGTTCCGTGTTCGATTATCTCTCCGGCTCCGACGACGTAAATCTGGTCGGCGTCGCGAATGGTGGAAAGTCGGTGAGCGATGGTGATGGTGGTACGTCCGGCGGCAGCCTTGTCAAGAGCGTCCTGCACAATTCCTTCAGACTGAGTGTCCAAGGCGGAAGTAGCTTCGTCCAAAAGCAAGATGCGAGGGTCCGAGACGATCGCGCGAGCGATGGCGATACGCTGTTTCTGTCCACCGGAGAGCAAGAATCCGCGTTCTCCGACCATGGTGTCGTATCCCAAGGGCAGCTTCTCGATGAACGAGTGGGCGTTGGCCTTGATGCACGCGTCCTTGATGAGGTTGAACTTTTCGTCCTCTGGCAAGTTCTCGAACCGGCTTCCGATGAGACCGTGCGCGACGTTGCCCTTGATCGTGGTGGCGAAGAGCGAAGGTTCCTGCTGGACGAGACCGATCTGCTGGCGGAGCCACTTGAGGTTGAGGTCCTTGACGTTGACGCCGTCGAGGTAGACGTTGCCTTCGATGGGGTCGTAGAACCGCTCGACCAAGCTCACGACGGTGCTCTTGCCAGATCCGGATGCGCCGACGAGCGCGGCGGTCTTGCCGGCTTGGAAAGTGACGTTCAGACCTTTGAGAATGGGCACGTTGGGACGGGACGGGTAGTGAAACTTGACGTTCTCGAAGCGGATCTCGCCGACGATCTTTTCGGGACGCTGTCCGCCTTCGTTGGCGGCGTCGATCGGGGGTACGCGGTCAATGGTGGCGTAAAGTTTTGCGGCGGCGGCGCGAGCGTTGGCGACGGCTTGAGCTTCGGGTGCCATGAGGGCCAGGGAGAAGGCGCCGATGAGGATGGCCAGGAAGACGTTGACGATGATACCGGCGTTGGCGTGGCCCTGCAAGATGAGGGTGGTACCGAAGGAGAAGGCCAGAGCGTAGGCTTAACATTTGCGAAGTGCGTCAGTCAGTCCGCTCCGGTCAGGCTTCAAATGGGAGACCAAAAACTCACAAGCATAGATGACGAAGAAGAAGATACCGAGACCAATACCGTGGATGATGGCGACCTTGCGTTCGGCAGCATGGGCCTTGGCGACGTGGACGTCGTACAAGCCGGAGAGGATCTTTTGAGTGCCGAAAGCTTGAGCGGTGCGGACGGTGGAGATGACTTCTTCAGCCAGAGTTCCGCCCTCGGCGATAGCGTTCAAAGCGAAGCTGATTGAGCGGGAAAGTGAGATAAGGGTTGGGAAATACTATGGAGGAAACGACGACTTACGTCCTGTACTTGCCCTCGAACTTCTGCATGACACCGCCAGTAATGACGATGCATGGCAGGATGGAGCTGAGAGCGAGAGCGAGACGCCATGACTTGATGTAGGCCAGAACGAAACCAGTGACGAACGCGGCGATGAAGCTGACAATCACTGTAAACAAGTTGAGGTAAAATTGAGCGGATGATCCCCCAAGCATTCAACCGCCCAGCTCATAGACTTACACGCAACCTTTTCAGAGATACCCTGCTGGATCAAATGCGTGTCGGTTTGGATGCGAGTGGCGACTTCACCAGCGCCAAGCTTGTCGAAGAACGCGATATCTTGGCGCAAGACGGCGCGGAGGTAACGTTCCCGGATACGCTTCGAGTTGACTTCACCGGTCCAGGTCCAGATCAACTGTGATGGAAAGTGAGAAGAGGGGAAATGCTAAGCCGAAAGCGAAAACAAATAGCTATCCGAGATAACGCACCATGTAGGCGTAGGTGACGATGAACATGCCGATACCGAGCAAGACTAGCCATAAGGCGTCTTGAGACGCGGTATGACGGAAGTCGTCCTGAGCCGCTTTGAGAGCCTCTTCCGCGCCCGGACCCTGTTATGCAAGCAACCGACGTGGGGGTGTATTAGTGTAATCCCATTGTGGGAGCGTGTCCACGAGGAGCCGGACGTACCACTTTCTGGATAGCGATGGCGAAATTGACGAAGCTGGTAGTGAGGTTACCGAAGAGCAAGGACATCAATGGCTACATATCGACGAAACAAAAAAGAGTTGGAACGATCGTCAGTATACGTTTGTCCAAGAGGGTGTCGAGGACCCAGGGATAAGGGATAATCTTCGGTACCGAGCCCCCCGATATGAAAACAAATCTGGATCTGGACTGAAAAGATACCCACCTGAGCAGCACCCGACGCAGCAGCGCACACCAATCCGATCGCATTGAGGAACAACTCGAATTTCGTCGAGTATCTGAACAGTTCGGTGAATCCTACTGGAACGACCGGAGGTTCGACGGGGAGGTCGGCAGGTGCGGTGGCATCTGCGGCATGAGAGTCGGAGGAATCGCTGTCCCGGTGTTGCTTTTCGTTCTCTGCGGCCCCGTCCTTCTTCTTGGACGCAAAGAATCCCTTCTTTTTTGTGGGCGAGGTTGGAGAGGTAGCTGTGACTGGCTGGGGTAAAGAACCTCCGTCTTGATGTTTCTCGTCGATGGCAGACGAGGCCATTTTTGGTTGGGTTTGTTGACGAACGACGAGTTGGGCGAGTACGATCAATAAAGAGATATTATCCTACAGTTGAAGGTTGATGAAAGAATGCCCAAACAAGGTCGCTAGAAGGGGAGGAGGGTGCCCGTATGCTGAAGGAGAAGGAGGGGTTAAGAAATTCCGTAGGAGACTTTATATGAGGAGTGAGGGGTAAAACGGCGGCCGGTTGAAGGGGGGTAGACCCTGAGAGCGTGGAACGTCAAGAGGATAGACCTCGCAACGTCCAACCGCCGGAAAGTCCCAAACACTCTGGGGGACATCAACATACTGCGGCTTCCCGGGCCCCGGCTGCCCATCTTGGGACTGCCAGTCCGTTAGTCGACATTCGCAGGCGCGTCTCTACGGCATTGCGAGCCGGGCCGCTAGTCAAAATGTTTTGCGGCTTGGCAAAGCCTGAATGGGTGCCTTGCAGCTGGGCGACGTGCGCTATTTTTATGCCGCGCATTGTGAGTGTCTGCGACTCGCTTCGAATTCGCAGCCGTTCGAAGAGTCACAACGCGCAATCTCTTGGTATCTCGGCAGCCCCACCTGCCGTCGGATCCGCCCAACACCACCCTATCCATTTACCCCGGTTCAGCAAGGATGCAACGCGGCAAACACTTGCCCTTTTCCTGAACTTCCAAAGACTCATCTGCTGACACTTGTGTGATTACGAGTGTCTCGGCAAGTTTTCCCAGGAGTGGCGAATTCATTCTCGGATACCTTCCCCTTCGGCATCATACCTCCGCGTCACTCGCTGAGTGCCGCAGGGAGGCAAAGTCCTTCGCCATGCACCACGCTGCCAAGTCTTTCGGTTAACGGGCGCGCGGATGCTCCAATGACGGCCGTAGGATCGATTGCAGGTCATCATGGGTACTCCTCAGAGGGGCTGCCACGATCGACGGCGGGCGGCTGTTGCATCATAGGGTAGCTGGATCTGCCTCGGGGACCGCCCGAACGAATAGCGGAGAACCATCCCGAAGATTCCCACACGTCGCATTCTGATCAGATATGGGATTAGGGTCAGTTTAACCGCGGCTTGTTGCTCGTATCTTGAAGGGTCCTAATACCGTTGGCTGGCAGTGCGGGATGTCACCTTCGGCTCCCGAACGAGAAGGCTAAAAGGCGCCAGATGCTGGAGATTTTACCGAGCTTGGCGCCGCTCGTACCCTACACAGATGTCATGCGGAGACATAATTACCAGGTGTCACCCATCAAGGGCTGCGCAACTCCGACCTCGCTCCCCTCCAAGCCAAGCCCGGCCTCCGAGAGAGTCGTGGTACCCAACAGCTATGAACCAATACAGTTGTCAAGATTACCTACCGTGTCTCTGGTGCGAGCTAACACGTTCAGGCACTGCTCGTGGAGACATCTCCGCTCGAAGGTTCTTAAGAAGCTTTAGGTCGAAGCAGGCGGCCGGGCTTGTTCCAACTTCCAAGATCGAACACGACCGATGAAACCCCTCAAGATTCGGGCAAATACAAATACAAAGAAAAATATGGCGTTATCATGAAGCGTAAACTCTATGTCGTAAGACACGCTATAGGCGTTTCCCCAACGCCAAGGCACAGGTGGGCTGTCATCGGCATGATAAGACGCTGCTCGGACTCCTTCGGTGGACTTGAACGAGATTCTGTTCACGAGACGGTATACAGAGACCTAGATCAACATACGTTGGCAACACGCCAAGATGATCAATAGGTCGTCCGACGTGCCGCACTGTGCAGCGCGATGTCTCCGTACCTTGGGATATCAAGTCAGACGGAGTGTGATTTATTCTTGAAGCCCCTCGTGGGTATGGTGCCGTGCTTGATGACCATTGGCGTCGACCTGTGGGTCCAACCGTTCACGCGAGGCGCTGTACGTGCAAGAGGCCCAAGTTAGCGGCGCCTTCCATCAAATAATTCCCAGCATTATAATCAAACTCGTACTCGGGAGCACGGTGATCGCTTGGGGGGACAAATTCCAGCTTATCCCCTTCCAAAAGGTCGTACTTGGGTGTTGTAGGCATCTGCGCCAGGTGCGCGTCCGCACCACCAGACCTCGACTTTCGCCCGAACCGATGGAAGAGGCTCTTCACCAAGCGAGTGTAACCCCCGATGGGTTTATGATAAATCAGCGATTTTGCTCGACGTTGGATGGTTTGGATTTTACTCCGCAAAGATGAGGGGAGCGTCGGAGCGGGGGTTTGGTCCGGAGTGGTCATGAGTTCGGGCGGAGTGCTGTATCAGACTTCTTTTTCTGCGCTTTTGCGAGTCAATTGAGAGTGCTAGAGCTGGGGAAAATGCTCAGTTTTTGAGAGTGGATTGCGTTCGAAGAAGTAGCGGCAAGAGTCGTGACGGAGGAAGAGAGGTAAGGGTGGGGGGGAAAGAATAACGCTTACCTCGAGGATACTTCAGATGAGCGTTGGTGTGCGTTTGTATCCGCTTCTCTGCATAGTTCCCGACCTATTTATGTAGCTGGAATGGCATGTTAGATGCAATGGAGGAGGTGGAAGACAAAGAAGGCCGGCTTGGCCAGATTTGGCCTTCGGAGGTTGCGTGACTACCCTAGGTTTTGCACACACACCGAGCGAAATTTCGAGTCCATCTCAGCCTAAAGCAGTTAGCCAGCTTTTTTTTCACGAGGGGTTCAGTATCATGTAAGGCTATCCGAGCACTAACCAATGAAACTCGGAGCTTGTGGTATTGATCCCTATTTGCTTACGGGTCCTGGTTGCCGTAGGCCTTCTTGCGACTTGGTGACAATCATTACAACCACCACAGTCCTTTCTCAACCCCTATGACAAAGCACACCTCAAAAGACCTCAAGGAGAAAATAGTCCAATGGAAGAAAGGCGGCTACTCTAGCAATGAAATCATGGAACTCTCGGGCCTCAAGCGCACCCAAGTCTATGCTACTCTCAAACTCCATCGCGAAACCGGCTCAGTTCAAAACCCGTACGCTCGTCCTAGAGGACGGACAAGGTGACGAGCGTGTTCGGGAGGATTCTGTGGTTTTCCGTGACGTTCCGTGACAGGGTAGTGACCGCAAGGGTTCGGCAGCTGCGCGAGGAGAAACGCGCCGTCCGGCTTTTTCTGCAACGAACTGTCCTGGAAATCCTGCGCACAGGTCAGGGAGGGAAAATATAATCTCTCCCAAAATCAGCACACCCTGGCTGATAACCCCCCTCTCTCCCTTCCCTCGGACCCCATGCCTCGGAATAACAAATCACAGGAAAACCGAAATCGCGCTGCTTCTTCGAAACTTCTGGGCCTGGCCGATTCCCCCGGAAGCAGAGTCCGCTTGCTCCTCTGTGCGCCCAGCGCGTGCGCCCCGTGTGGTCGTTCCTTTAGGCTTCGGTCTAGAAGCGTTGAAGTTAGGATAAAGTTGAACGTCGCAGGCGGTGGGGAGAGAAGGGAAGGAAGAGAATCGCTTTCATTCATTATCTCCTAGATATGGTAATTTGAACGAAAAATGTGTCGCATTCTCCGATAAACCGACCCATGTGTCGAGAGACATGTTAACGGTCCACGTACGCTCGGTGATGTTCTCGACGTTTTGGGTGCCTTAGCGAACACTGATCCATGGCGCCTGAGAGACGCCTGCTAACGCCCCCTCTCGCCTCTCCTTTCCACTCCTTTCCCCCCATGCTCTTCTCCAGATCTAAGTGTTTCCAGCAACTCGGGGCATTTGAACTGAAGTCTGGAAATTATTCCAATCCCCCGAAGAACGACAGGGTGGCAAGTTCGGGCACGTACTCACACGTGGGACTCTATCATCCTCCTTTGACTCTTCTTCGGTTCTCGACCCACAAACTCATTTTCCCACGGATGGACAGTGCGAAACCGCGGATTCGCTGGCTAATACCATATCCG
>WSUI01000640.1:7202-19943 GCA_019633595.1 Tulasnella sp. UAMH 9824
GAGACGACGAACCGTTGCATTTGAAAGGATATTGAAGTTGACGTACCCAGCAGGCTGGAACGCGATCCCCTTGCGAGTTTGCGAGAACTGATATCACACAGAGCGTTATTCGCCACGTTTAGTCTATCGTGTAGAGATAACGCAGTGGTTGACGCCTCAAGCCCGAATGACGGCGGGGACGTGGATTTCATGCTGCCTGGTCTCCGGGGAAACGTGAGGATACGAGCCTGGGTGCTTGATCGGCTGCAGATAGATTAACAATTATCATGATATTGTGCACGCAAATATCTACCTCTGCCTTTCAAGAGACTGGTAAACAATACCTTTTTGGTGGACGAGGAAAGGATTCCGAGGTCTCCTTTGTAGCGGCGACCTGCGCGTGATCACAGATACCGGCAAGAACGAATGCCGAAGCCGACGCTTCAGCTTCGTGGCACTTCGCTGAACTTCGGTGGTTTCTTTGTCTTTGTCTTTCCTGTTTTCATCATACTGAAATACACTAGGAAGGTTACGAAGCAATGAGCTCCCAAGGTTTGCATCTTTCTCCGTTTACCGGGCACGAAAGTCACCCTTTGAATTACTCTGAACTCTATTGAACACTGTCTAATAGACCTGGCGGTCGATTCACTTTTTGGCGTCACCGGGAAAGTGGCGGTTGTTACCGGAGGAGGCTCCGGGATAGGCGAAATGATAGCGACGGCCTTGGTGCAGAATGGAGCGAAAGTGTACGTCTCATCCCGAAAGGAGCGGGAGCTCAAGAAAGTGAGCCTTCACTTGATTTTCAACGGCGTTCCGAAATCGGCTGACGTTTTCCTCATGGTAGGTTACAGACAAGCTGAATGCTACATACCCGGGATCGTGCCACTACGTCGTTGCCGATCTGAGTGTGAGAAGCGGACGACCTCGGGTTGATCCGGACGACGGTCTGACACTCGTTTTCTTCAGTCAAAGGCTGGCTGCGACTCTTTAGCGGATGAAATTAAATCTAGAGAAAACAAGATTCATGTTCTAGTGAACTGTTCGGGAGTCAGCTGGGGAGCACCATGGGATAACGTTCCAGAGAAGCAAGGTCCGTTGCCGGCGGTAGATATCGGCACTCGTAGAGATATTCTGGGCTAAGTAAACCGCATGCACGAGTTTCTAGGCTGGGATCGTATTATGGCCGTGAACGTCAAAGCACTATTCTATTGTAGGTGACCTCATTCCGGAATGTTGACTTTCGCTCACTCAAGCTCGACTTTGATAGTAACTGTTGCGTAAGTACTAACAGGCTCCCTTCTAGTCTTGCCCTTACTATTTCGACCAGGTTGACGGACCTGCTCGCGAAAGACTCCACAGCGGAAGATCCTGCCAGAGTTATCAACATCTCCTCCAACGCAAGTTTTTCTGCACACGCGGACGACTCTGCGATGGGAAACAGAGGAAATGGTGTATGGGCCTGTACGGAGTTTCTTTCGAGACTTTGATTCCGTCTCGGATCCAACCGTGTCCATCCCCTCATTTGCAGATAGCACCTCGAAAGCAGCCGTAAACCACCTCACCCGCCTGATGGCTGTTACATTGTCCAAGAGATACATAACGTACGCCTAAAAAGTATGGGTAGTCCTGGTCAAGACTAAAAGGCGGACTTTTAACAACAGCGTCAATGCAATCTGTCCAGGGTAAGAGTGCTCGGTGTTACATCGTGCTAGAAGTTGCTCAATAGAATCCCTCCATCGTTTAGCCTCTTTCCTTCGAGAATGACGAATTTCGTATTTAGGGAGGCCAGCGACGCTCTCGCTCGGAACCAACCACTGGGTGCGTCTGGGTCCATCTCCACATTCAACGGAACCATAGAGCAATGAATGTATTTCTTATAGGTCGAGTCGGCGACGCAGAAGACATGGCTGGTATGGTGCTCTTCTTGACGTCCAAGGCGTCTCGACACATCAATGGTGCGGCAATTCCCTTGGATGGTGGCGCATTCATACATCGTCGGCAAACTCGCGTTGACTTTCAAGCAACCTCCAAGCTCTAAGTCTTCCACTCCTATACAGGCACACTCATGTAGATCCAAATAAAATCTGTATTATTATCAATCGTCACTAGGTCTCACCCAATCGCCACTCCGTCCTCCACTCTTGGCAACCACCTTGACGTCCTCGATTCGCATCTCTTTCCCACAAACGGCCTTCAACATATCCCAGACGCAAAGCAACGCCCCATTCACGGCCATGAGTGCTTCCATCTCCACGCCTGTTTGACCATGGCACTCTGCAGTGGCTTTGCATTCGAGGGTGTAAGCGTGAATTTCGGAATGAGTAAAACCCACGGAGATATGCGTGAGGGCTATTGGATGACACAGCGGGATGATCGACGAAGTCTGTTTGGCTGCCAGAATTCCGGCGAGTTGAGCGGTTGTCAAGACTGGTCCCTTGGAAACAGCCTTGTGCTGCTCTTTTGTGAGAGGAACGGAGGTGCCGAAGCTACTTTTCGGGGGATATACCAGATTGAAGGCATCGGGGGTGAGGTGGATTCGACCAACCGCTGTCGCTGAACGTTTCGTGATGGCTTTGTCCGAAACGTTAACCATCGATGGGTTTCCGGTGGCATCGACATGTGTGAGCTTTGGTGACGAGTTTAGGGGTGCTGAGGTAGCAAATGTCCTGAAGGCCCGGCTTGAAAGGCTGGCACGTGACTGGGGAGAAACCTGAAGATCATAACCAAAAGGGTGGAAACGCATAAAAATGGGCGGCATGGATTGTTTTGATAGAATGGTGGATGGGACTCTGGCTTTCGGGGCTGAGATAGAACATGTTAACATGACCTCTCCTGTCCCAGAAAGCTAGAACCCACTCAACCGCCTATCAGGATCATGGGTCGATTCGTTTTCGTATCGATTTCTCCCATTTCTTCGTGTGTTTCTTTCTTCTGGCCAACAGCAAAGCCAACTAGGTTCGCCAATTCGTCGTCGCTGGCACCTGCGCGGAGGCGGTCTCGGAGGCTGATTTCGGCACCGTCGAAGAGACACACCTTTCCGAGGAAAGCAGCGGATTCGTAAGAAGTCAATTCACTGTCAGAAAAAATAACAGCGGGCGTACTTTAATCTTCCCGTCCGCAGTAATTCGCAGTCGGTTGCAAGTGGAACAGAAGTGATCCGACATGCTGCTGATAAATCCAAACGACCCTCGGAATCCTGGAATGACGTACGAACGAGCCGTGTCGTTCAATTCGTCCGCGGCTTTGGCGACCCCTGGATGTCGAGACATGATTCGATCGAGGAGCAGGGCAGAAGGAACCAGCCGATCCTTCCCCCAGTTATTCCCTGCAGCACGGACATTAGGCTCGTTTCGTTTGAGTGAACGAGGTCATATATAGAAGGAAACCTGCCTGAAAACGGCATGAACTCAATAAATCTGACGCTGAGTTCTTTGTCTTTCGTCAGTTGCAAGAAGTCGAGGACTTCGTCGTCATTGACCCCCTTAACAACCACGACGTTGAGCTTAACCCGCCTCAACCCCACCTCCGTAGGCGACGTTGATACAAGCGCGAGCGCTGTGTCAAGGGCTTTCATCACTGCTTCATGTCCACGTCGCCGGGTGATAGCTTCGAACCTCGACGGATCCAATGTGTCTAGACTGAACATGTGATCAGCGACTTTAAGACGGAAGCATCCAATGTAGTCGATTCCGCAGTCACCTTAGGTTTAGGTGGGTTAAGCCGTTATTGACCAGGCCCGGGAGTTTCCGGTGAAGTGCCAATCCATTCGATGTCATTCCGATGCTGTGTAGACCCATCGGTCGCAGCTGGTTCAGTCGTTCTAGATACTGGCGGTTAAGAACCGATGCTTGCAAGGCAGAAATGGACTACACTTACTCACTATGTCCAGGATATCTTTTCGTATTGTTGGTTCACCTCCGGTCAGACGAATCTTGCGGACTCCATGACGCACAAAGATGGTTGCGAGGCGAATCACCTCGTCATCGTTGAGTAAGTCCTCCGAGGGAGACAAATCAATCCCTTCTTGCGGCATACAATAAAAACCTAAGAGCACCAGTTGGATGATGAGAAGTGAGGGATCTCCTGGACGTTGGGAGGCACTGACATCGGAGATTACAGCGTTCCGTCAGGGAAATTCGAAGATAGTCGTGCATCCTTGAGAAGTTGTCAACGAGTGGCTGAGCTCTTGGGGATATCATAGGACGTAATGGGCTTGTGAGGGAGGGCTGAGCCTGTTTCATGGGTGCAGCGAAATCTAACGGTGACACTCTCGCCCCATGAAGAGCATCGATCGCTTGTATCCTGGCCTGAAGTGCACCGTAGTCTTGTTAGCATTAGACGTTCATCTAACCGTGACATACGACATCTCACTCGTGCTGCCTTCCGCAGTGAAGCGGCAACATTCGTGCCAGGCATGTTCGGATCTAAGGTCTCTGGCACCAAGGTCGAGTGGGTCCACAGGGAACGGGCTCGAATGCTGAGGTTGGCGGATAAGGACGTAAAATGCTTATGACCATGAGATCCAGATGGGAGGAGCCTCCTCATAGTGACTTTATATCTCATTTCCATGTTTCATATCACATAAGTCCGCAGGGCGCTCCGGGTCACGCTGGAGGGATGACTGAGAGTTTATCCGAATCGATTGCCTTTAACAGCAATATTGTTAGTATTGGAATCGTTCCTTGAGCTGTTAGGGGGAGAAACTTCGGATGATATTCACCTTCAATGGGTAAGCTGGTGGTGGTGAAAATGGGAATGGATCCAGGCGGAGAAAAATCGGTTGAACTTATATGTGTGACATCCAGCCTGGTCGCCGTGGGCGCGGGAATTCGGAAGCTGCACGCCAGCAACACCGCTCACTTCGTCACCTCAACCCTTGCTACTCATTTCGAAACCTCTTCTTCTTTTCTGACAACGTTGTTTTCCCTTTCTCATTTTGAAAACCACACGCTCTCTCAACTTCTTTGCTTTTCTACCTTCAAAAATGAACTCGGCATCGACAGAAAGCTCTGGATTTACGGGGGGTTTGCACTTGGGTTTTCATGAAGATACCATCCTCTTCGGAGGATTACAGCTCACCTCCTGGACGACCTTCATCGTTGGCGTCCTCTTAACTTCTACGATTTGCTTGTCTGAAAGGTATACCCCCTATTATCAGGAAGTGTTGTCCAACTCCCATCGACATAGCTAATTCGGGTGCGGTGGCTTGGCAGATTCATCACACTCCTCCTGTCTAGCAAAACCCTGCCAGCAAAATGCAGAATAGACGGCTGTCCTTTTAGAATTGCGCTGTTGCGAACGGGCTTGTACGCGCTGGCAACGCTTCTTCGATTGTGAGCTCGGGCGCTTTCCGATCGCCGGCCCGAAAGGCAGTGACAGACACGTTTATACTGTTGCTTAGGGCATACATGCTGTTGTCTATGACAATGCACATCGGGTACGCTATTTTCTGTATCGTTAGACGACTTGGTATCACTAATTTCGTTAAATCTTTCAGCATTATCCTCACCATCGTGCGTATCCCGATTGGCTTTACGCCACACTTGCCGCTTTAGACCATTATGGGAGCTTGACGCCCCATGCCATGCGATCTTTGTTTTCAGGTCTTTTCTCTCTCAGTTGGTCAATTCTGCATCGAATACCGCCAAGCACCTCCCTCGTCTGCGAGTGCTGCGTGAGTTGTTTTTATTGTTCTTGACGGGGTGCCACCGAAATGACCGGGCGCTTCCCTTCGCAGTGGAAACCGACCAGGGTTTTACACCCCGTTACCTCTCTATCCGTCTTCCAACGACGCTGAAGGTGGTTCATGGGATGGCTCTCGCGACAAGGCTCGTCAAATCATGCTAGGTGCACTTGCTCCTTCCGGAGACAGTCGTTCCGTTACCCCAACCGCGGGCATGCAAAACACCACTTCGGGCCCACTCTCCTCGCAGTTCTTTGACCCTCGTAGGCGAGCCCATGGACAACCAGCACCTCGTTACTCTCCGACTTCGGCCAGGGTACCCGGAGGTCAAGACTTCTCAGCACCTCAAACCTCACCCATCCAGCGGAGGCAGACCAGCGGTTCTTCGCTTGGGAGGTCGGGAGGAAGTCTAACGGGACTTCAAAGGGCAAGAGGTTCAGGCAGCACCCTCACCCCAAACAATAGTGCGGGAGTCAGAAGGCCACTCTTCCAGATCGGCAGCAGTGGGGACGACAGAACCTCGGACAGCGAATGAAATCTTACCCGCGTCCCTCCACGATTGTCGGAGAGTCCCGCATCTGGCTAGTGCGCACGGACCCGATACATCATTAAGCAAATTTCTTTTTGGATGTCACTGTGTTTTCTCGTCTTCAAAGGTTTCGTTTCTTTCTTGCTGTAACTGTGTCCCTCTTGCGATTGTTCGGACCGCTCGCTTCCTCAACCTTAGTACAATATGCGCTCTCCTTTTCGGTATCTATATATAACCCGGGATATCTGTCGTATATTGTCCAAGTTCTCTGGGGTGAGCGGGTCGCTTGGCGACGTGCGTGACGGCATGGCACGGCTCTTGGGGTGAAAGTAGTGGCCCTCTGTATCGTCTTGTGAACGGTTGAACGTTGTCTTTGTTCCTTTCATTTTTTTCGTAGCCTGTGTTTCGTCAGACTTCCGGTCGTATTTTAGACTGCATTGTGAACCTTAGCGGCGTGGACGAATTGCACCGCGACGAAGGCGCCCGATAGCTACGGCCAGGTAGATGCATCCGATTTTGACTTTGACCAAAATCCTAAGGTTAACGTGACGCCTGGTCCTCGAATCCAGTGCCCAGGGCACAGAAGTGGCCTTAGGTCACGGCTAACATTTGACGCACTGGGGTGCAACGTATAAGCTACTTGGCAACCTCCGGCATCTTTCAGGAGAACGTGTTGTGGAAGGTCCAATATATATACCATATATTTCGAAAGGCTAAGGGCTTAGGAATGAGTTGGGAGAGAGGAGAGACCTTGTGGGGGGATAATGAAGGGTTGAATGGGGTAAGCACATCCTCGCAGTGGTGAATTTACTATGGTATCACTGACACACATTCTTTCCCATCAGGAGAGACTCGCATCATATATATATCTTGTTTCATCGAATAGAACAGAGGTTAATGCCACACTATATGCCAAAGTGACAGCCCATTGGGGCGGGTTATCCTCGTTCTCGTCGACGCCCCCGCCGCCGTATGTTGAGGCCTAACGCATCTTCTTTCCGGTTGGGGAAGCCCCCTAAATGGTAATGTCTCCGTACATTGCCAGCGGCTCCGGGATAGCTCAACGGCAGTATTACTGTGTTCGGGAGCTTTACCGGAGCCGCTCCTGGGAGGTCGTTCGTTCGATTCTTGGGTGGTTGGTGGTTCGCTCGATTTACGGGTGAACGGGAGGTCGTTCGTTCGATTCCCAGGTTGTCTGGACATTCTGGACTTGCTTTATATACCGAGGGGTGGGTGTTTGGCCACCACCCACCTCGCGCCTCGATGCGCCGAATATTTCTCTCTGTATGGGTGCCCTGAAAGGGGCGGCCACTTCCTTTTGTTGGATTTCTTTGGTTCTTAGTGCTTATCATGATCCATCGACGGTTGAGCCTTGGCGCTAATATAATTACTTTTGGGGCCTAAGGTCTCAGAGGAGTTCGATATGAGGTAAGTTGCTGCTACTGGTCAACTGATTCAGAGTTCCGGGTGGCCGGGCCCCAATAGGTGATTCAACAGTAATCGGACACCATGCCACAGAAGAGTCCAACCGCTACGTTCTCATCTAGTTCAAGAAGGGAAACGTCTCGATCAGTCCAAATTTTAAATCAACGATGGCCTTATTAGTCTAAGAGTTTGGTGTTTGCTTCTTGATCATTGCACGCTCTCCTGGGCGTAAAACGTCCACTTGTTGGCTCATCCCAAAGTACATATAAACACAACCTGAGATGTCATCTAAAACAAACTACATCCGCTCCTTGAGCCAAGCGGCCAACTTGTCTAACTCGACCTTCTCTCCTTCCCCAGCTGCCTCGTCCTTCCCAACCTGAGGCTTTACGCGCACCAGACCCTCCTTCCACTCGTCCGGCCCTAGGATGACTGCGTATGGTATCTGCTCCTTGTCGCAATACTCGAACTGGGCACGTGGTTTCGGCTTCGCTTTGTACATGAACTCAGTCTATCAAGAGAAGGTGGATGTCAACGCCTAGGCCGTGCAAGAGCCTGCAACATCTTTCACGAACCTTGATACCCGCATCCCAAAGTTTCTTTACAACGGACATCCGCTCTACAAGCATTCCATCACCGAGACTCATCACATATACCTCCGTTTCCTTCGACCTGGCAGCCTTCTCCTGCTCCTTCATCTTGGCCAGAAGGATCGAGAACACCCGCTCAACACCCACGCTAACCCCGACGCAAGGTATACCTTTCTCCTTTTTCCCGGCACCCGAAGCAGCACCAGCGAACATGCCAACAAGCTCGTCGTACCGTCCACCAGCGGCAATCGAACCGACGCCGACTTGGGATTCGTCAATCTCTTCTTCTTCTCCAGTTTTGGCAGCGGCCTTCTTTGCTTGTTTTGGTGGGGGTGGGTTCGAAGCTGGGTCTCCAGAACCGGCAACGGGCGGGTTGGTGCTGAAGCCGGGAGGAGCAGATGCTTCACAAACGGCTTCATAAATGACTCCGGTGTAGTAGTCCAATCCTCTTGCAAGGCTCATGTCGAGGGACATCTAGTAGTTCATGTTATTCAGCATCACTGTTTGGTAATTTTCAGAGAGCGAGATCGAACCTTTTGATCAACACCGAAGACCTTGAGATACGTAAACAACAGCTCCATGTCGTCCATGCCCGCTTTAGCGGAGGCGTTTTTGGATAGCGGTGTTTCTCGTAGCTTAGCAATTAGTTCAACGCCACCTACAGGGGAGAGGCGTATCTCGGCACTTTAGTCTTCGGTGTAATAGACGTTCCAACAAAACCCACCTTTCAGCTTCACGTACTCCCCAATTCGATCCGCCACCTCTTCGGCCAGTCCTTTCTCCTCAGTCATCTCTTTCTTAACGTCTGCCCAGGGGGACTGGGGGTTACCTGGGTAAGATTCTAATCTCTCTGAGAAATTGCGTAGAGTTCCTCACCTTGTCGAGCTTATCCACCGCTGACGAGATTGTTCTTACTTTGTCCGTTGGCACGCCGCAAACCTCGAAAATGCCGTCCAAAATCTTCCGATGGTTGATCTTGACAGTGAACTCTCCGATTTCTAGGGCAGTCAACGCTTCGCAGAGGATGCTGATGATTTCGGCGTCGGGAACCATCGGGTCGAACTGGCCTGCAATGTCGAAATCCTAAACGAGGCAGATAAGCAGAGGGGAGGGCTAATCTTAGCGCCTCAGTACGAGTTAATGCAAGTGAGACGAGCACTGAACTCACGCATTGGTAGAATTCCCTCATACGACCTTTCGTCATTGCTGGTTGGTCTCTTCGGTAAACCTTGGCAATGTGATAACGTTTGATTGACGGGTAGGTCGAGCCATTCATGGCCAAGAAACGAGCGAATGGCACCTATCACGAACGAGAACAGAAAACGGGAAATTCAGGCCAACTTCGGACGGGAGACTTGAAGCAAGACTCACAGTCAAGTCGTATCGCAAACTGCAAAGCTCTCCACCCTGGTCTTGTAAGTCATAGATCAACTTGCTGTCTTCACCATACTTTCCGGCGAGAATTTCCCGAAGTTCGAAGACGGGCGTGTCGATGGTGCAGCCGCCGTGCTGCTTGAATACGCGAGCGAGGGTGCTGAAGATGTGTTCACGCAAGGACATTTCAGCTGGTGACCAATCTCTTGTACCCTAGAATAATGTCAGTGGTAAGGGTGTGGTCTCCGTGAGCGTATAGTCTCGTGAGCGCGATGAGTGAAGGCTCACCTTTGGCGTCTTCAGAGCCAACCGATGGGCAGGAGCCTTCTTTCCTGCATCGGCCCTTGGTCCACCAGCAGCACCCGAGGCAGCAGCAAGTTGCTTCTTCAGCTCTCCTAGCTTCTTCTTAGCGTCGGCTATTAGTGCAGCATCGGCTTTCTGAGTTTGTAGCGTCCGGAGGTGTTCGTTCGCTTGGGCGATCGAGGCGTTAATGGTCTCGACGTCTGACATTGCTGGTCTAGTATGCGATGTAGCAAGGAGAGAGCTGGACCGGACGGAGGAGAGGTATGTACAACCACGTCTCGTGGAGAGGCGAGGAAGAGTCAAACGCACTATCATGCGCAATCGAATTACCTCGGAGTCAAGTAGCGGTGTGTGCGGTAATGTTTGGCGCCAAAAGTTTACCTGGTTGGAATTCTAATCCCGACTACCCCGACCCTTGATGTTGCTCCCACTGTTCATCGACGACGGTTGCTCAAAAAGGCTCGTACAAGATCACGCAGACGGTAGAGACTTGGAAAGCAGTGGGCAATAAGATAATCATGGTAATAATGGTACAACACAACTCGAAGATAAAGACATAGCCTAGACCATAGCGAAACACGGAAGCATTCACGATGGGACTCTAAGTGCGCTCGCCACGGAGACGACGGGCAAGGGCAAGATCCTTGGGCTGGATGGTGACACGCTTGGCGTGGATGGCAGCCAAGTTGGTGTCTTCGAAGAGCGAGACGAGGTAAGCCTCAGCAGCTTCTTGGAGAGCCATGACAGCAGACGATTGGAAGCGCAGATCAGTCTGTAATGGAATGGATATTGTCAGCATCCTGATTTTGATGGAGACTGCAGTAGAGCACTAACCTTGAAGTCCTGAGCGATTTCACGAACCAACCGCTGGAAGGGGAGTTTGCGGATGAGGAGCTCAGTCGACTTCTGGTACTTTCGGATTTCACGGAGGGCGACAGTTCCGGGGCGGAAGCGATGGGGCTTCTTAACACCACCAGTGCTCTATTTAAGAGGGCAAGAGAGGAATCAGAATCGGAGCCGATGGACCTTGCAAATGAGTTGAGCACTTACGGGAGCCGACTTCTTAGCACCCTTGGAGGCGAGTTGCTTACGGGGAGCCTTGCCACCGGTGGACTTGCGAGCGGTTTGCTAATGAACAACACAAGGGGTGAGTTGCTGTCCTAAAGACTGGGAGGGACTGCCAAGGCAAGACTAACCTTAGTGCGGGCCATTGATGTTTTTGAGGAAGGTGGGTTTTGAGGTGGCGAAGAAGGCTTGAGGTGTGTTGGAGTGGTTGGTGAAGGGGAGGATGATGTCTGTTTCGGGGTGGAGAGCGCGCGTTATATACGATTTCCGCCTCGGTGAGACGTGAGAAAAGCGGGAGGGGCCTCACGTGAGTCAGAGCATGAGAAAAACAAACATTGACCACGTGACTGACCGCCGGCCTCATCCACCTCCACTACTCTAGCCCAGCCACTAGCACACTCTGTTAGCCTGGAGGCGTAAATTGCAAAACTTTCAGACGTTGCGTTCCTCCGAGAGTCAAAAGTCTTATCCCTCTCAAGTTTCAGGTGTTTTGCGTTTGCGACAGCGCGGCCGCCATCGGTCAAGCCTGGGAATTCATCTCCTGTGGAGGTCCCGCGAGCGAATCTCCACCGGCAAAGCAACTCATTCTCGGTGGTGATGAAAGATGTCCACTACAACGTACATGCGCTCACTACAGGCAACTCTAGCGTTGACTCATAGGGAGGGTGCCTTCCGCTCACTAAACGACGAGTGCCACCGTCAAACACAACATCGCTAAGAACCACTTTTTCCAGTTGCAATTGTTCCGTTCAACCGAATGTCACTCTAGGATCTCTCGTATTTAGCGCATATGGCATTTTCCACAAAAGGTCCAATGACGATATGGTAACTCGATGTAATAACCTCACAACCTAGCCTTCTCTCCAGCCGAGAACGCGTTTCCATGGATGTAAGCTCCTCCGTCGACAGGAATCAGAGCGCCATTGACGTGCCTCGACGCCTTGGACGTCAAGAATAGGGCAACTCCTGCCATGTCGAACACGTCACCAAGTCGACCTGGTGTATTGCAAGGAGCAGGTCAAATTCAGAAGTGAGAATAGGAGAACAATTGAGCTTTAGATTCACGCACCCATCGGTTGGCTGCTAGAGATAGCATCGCCACCCTGCTTCAGGCTGTAGGCGGACATCTTTGATGGGAAGATACTGATCCGCCCAAAAGGTCTATCAATATCCTGTCCTGTCTGTCCGAAAGGATGGAACTCACCCTGGCAAGATGGCATTAACGCTGTCGGGAGATAAGGGTCCGAAGGTTAAGATGGTCTTCGAAGCACAGCTTAAAGAAGATAATCGCTCACGTTATTTTCCTCTTTGACAAAGTGGTAGCCATGAGCTGTGTTAAGTGGTTGACTGCTGCCTTTGAGGAATAATCTAAATTCGTTGAGACAGCCATTGATCAGTCCAAGCTTGGTGAGTTTTGGTTCATGAAGCTCGCTCAAGCTTGCCACGTACATGACCATAACCCTTTTCCGGGTGCTGCGAGCGCCGTATCATCGGCTTTTGTTTCCCAACTAGACGTCGAAGAAATGTTGATTACCCGAGCAGGATCTTCTGCGGTAGAGTCTTTGGCGAGCAAATCGGTCAGGCTAGAGTGGTTTCAACGAGTGACGTCAGGACATGAGAGAGCTTGGCAGCAAGTGACAAAGCGTACGAACCCGACAGTCACTATCATACACGTATAGAAAAGGTTCAATTAGCGAACTCCAGTTTCAACCTTGTGGGAGATAGTGATGTGGTGGACCTACAGTAGAAGATCCCTTTGACGTTCAATGCCATCACCCGGTCCCATCCTGCAT
>WSUI01000641.1:8446-19895 GCA_019633595.1 Tulasnella sp. UAMH 9824
AAGGCCATCCCGCTCTACTTTGAGGTCTTGACAATCTGCACGGACCTCGGCAACAAGGAAGGCCGAGCCGACGCTCTATGGAGTCTCGCTGAAGTGCACCGGATTCAACGCCAGTACGACGAAGCGATTCCATTCTACTCCGGGGTATTAAAAGTCCGCACCCACCTTGGCGACAGGAAAGGCCGGGCCGACGCTCTGTGGGGTCTTGCTGAAGTACATCGACTTCGAACTGAGTATGAGGAGGCTATTCCGCTCTACTACGAGGCTTTGGGAATCTGTACCGACCTCCAGGACAAACCAGGAAAAGCTGTCGCTCTTTTGGGCCTTGCCGCCATCCGCCGCTGCAACCAGGGGGAGGATGGTGATGATCTGTACCGACAAGTGGCCGAAATCCTCGAACCGGCTGCTGGCACATTAGCTGATCCCACTTCGGACAATGAGCGGCTCGTTCGACTACGAATCAGGGTCTTGAACTGGCTAGTGAGAAGACTAGGGAGTTTGGCATTAGATTTGATGAGGGAACTCCCAACAGGCGCTGGGTCCGAGACCTCGTTTTCGGCCCACTAGTTACGGAGATGAGAGTCCATCCGAGACTGACCTTCGAGCAGGTGAGCTTCTCCCAACACTTTGGGCATTGTCTTACTAGGGGAACGCAATGCTTATCACCACTGTTGCGATGAAAACACATGCCAACCCGGAGTGAGCCCGACTAGGCATCCTTGTATTGAGCAATTTGCTCGTTGAGCCCAGTGATGTTCCACTATTTCGAGCTCAAGTTCATACCGCCGTCTGCATGTTGCCGATGATACGTCGAAGAAGCGCGAAGTCCTTTCCGGAGCTGACGTGATCTGGGTTCCGCGATGTAGCAGGATACGCAGCGTCATCTTCACAATTCTTTCCGCCGAGCTAAGATGGGATAGCATACAAATACACGCACAAACAGTCGCCTATTTCTGAAGCGAGAAAGAACAGTGGGCACCAGGGTCAACTTTGATTAGAGGTGGTATTCCACGTGAGGTTGCGATCTACTGCTGCCCCATTCTCTGTCCACTAATACAAAATTCAGAAAGTACCTTGTGCCGAACTTTTTACTGATGTCTCTGAACGTTGGTGTTAAATCGAAACCCACTAGAAACAGCCCAATTGGGATTGTTTCACCTGGACCCGAACGACAACTATGGTGACGGTTTGACCCACAGCGCCGCCGCGTCAGCCTACCTCGATGCAATCCACAGCGACGAGCGATGGAGACGAGACCAGCGCGAGCCTAACAGGTAACAGGCTCTCCATCGTAATACACGGGGTATGCTTCTTCCCTATCCTTCTCCAACTTTACTTAAGTTCGACTTGCTTTCGGTTCTCTTCGCCTTCTCACCGAATTCGACGTCGACTGGTTCGGCGAAGAAGTAAGATGCCATTTTTTGCCCTTGTTATTGGGGCTATGAGGACTGTGAGGAAGAGATGGGCTTGAGGGGCTGCAGGACTGGGGAGGACTGGTGTTGGGTGAATCGGCGAGGGGGCAAGGGTGCAGCGGTCAGGATTGCAATGTTGACGGTTCGACGGAATGAGATGAATAACCATCAAGTACTGCTGCTCAGCGCAGCCACGTCAAACACCTGTGGCAACGGTCCTAACAGCAAACGGAGAGAGAGTGGAGCCTTTTGAAGTGACCGAGGACTCGGGTTCGGGAGGATCGACGAAAGAATGGAGTAACGCCAACGACAAACGGAGGACCCTGAGCAACAAAGATGACCGGCGCGAGGATTCTTCGGGAGCTGCTCACTCGACAAAGATATACGTCCATCTCCACTCAATATACTTTTCGGATAGTCGTGGATCCTCTATCTTCGAGTTTGGGGAGCTTCCTATTTCGTGCTGCCTGCATTCATGCCATTCGTCAATCTGGTACGGCAGGGCCAGACCAATTTCCGTTCCCAAGATTCTCTAGCTCCGTACCACATCCCGCGACCCGTTAACCCGCTATTACAGTATTAATCATTTCGCTGTGGTAGACGCGTTCGTTCCCAGCTTGAACGGCCAATTCAGGTGACTGATGGGGATGCTCGGTCGCGGTTGGGCCCGGCCAGGATGCTTGTGGATTTGATATGATGCTCAGTTCGATCGTAACCGCTGCCTTGGCGTTCGTTACACTCGTATGAGAGGTTAAACGATCTTCGCGGCACGGCCGGCGAGGTCGTAAGGGTGACGTAGATAGGCCGTTTGAGTTTGGACTGGTCAAGCATGCTCAGCGACGATCGTTTGGGTCGGGTCTTAATCGACGTATGAAACCGAGCTGTGCCTGTGCGACAATGTGAGCAAGTAGTCCTACACTTTAGCTCGGCAGGATTGGCTTACGAGAGGAAGGGTTGAATGATGGTGTAGATCACTACTACATCAGGCAAAGCGGTCCTCAGGGACGCGCGTTTCTCCCCGTGCGCGTTCTACGGCAGCTGTCGCTGGCGTAGTCGCTCTGCGTGCCAGCCTGAAATTCTTTCTGAGCTTTGTCACCAAGAGATTCCCGCGACGTTGGTGGTGCGTCTTTAGTTGGGAAGAGAGGAAAGAGTGCGGACGCGACAAACAGTTAGGATTGTAATGTTGTGTTGTCCTGCCGCCTCCCGGGGCTCATCGCTCCTTACAGCAAACTTGAAGGCCGTGACCACACGAAATTGTAAACCCGGTTTGACCCACGGCCGTCCCGAGTCAACATGCATGCTTTTACCCTGTCTCCCATTTTGTGGTGCTTGGATGTGCGTCGTATTGCTGGGTATATTTCACCTCCCGAACATAGAAATTCAAAGGATGAGGTTATCCGAAGGCCGAAAGCAGAACCCCACGGGATCCCACCCCACCGCTACGGTTCAAATAATTCAATGACGCAGGCGCCCCTTCTTTCGAATAGGCTTGGCCTGCCGCAAAGTGAGGAATCGTAAGCGCCCAAGTCCAAGCCTTACCGCAGAACTGCTCCACCCACTCATCTAGCCTTTGCGCTTGTCTTTGTGATGTACGCGGTCAAACTTTCCAGAGTGGTCACGTTGTCGGCTTGCATCATCGTAAG
The DNA here is from genome assembly GCA_019633595.1 of Tulasnella sp. UAMH 9824. Lineage (NCBI taxonomy): Eukaryota > Fungi > Basidiomycota > Agaricomycetes > Cantharellales > Tulasnellaceae > Tulasnella > Tulasnella sp. UAMH 9824. Next base: position 11,502 of record WSUI01000641.1, read on the forward strand.
GACCTGCTTTGTTCCCTGCTATCTCTCCCGGATGACAAAACAGCCGAGAAATTCAATCCGGCAATCATTTGTGAGCATCGTGCCCCCTTTCGCGGGACTGTATACAACATATAAACCGTTGATTTGTGCGACAAGCACCGACAATCAGTACCGGACTCTCGAAGGAAATTTCTGGATTGGAAGTGTAGAACCTCGTGTACGCATGTTTGTGCGTCGAGGGAAAACGCGAGGGGGGACAAAACTTTATAGGGGTAATAAGTGGCCCAACTATCCTTTTACTATTTAGACTTCTCAAACCCCCACCCACGGCCCCGTACAACGCCATCCACGTCGCTCATTCCAGTCCAAAAACTCGTATCTAAAGTTCAGCGTGTACGATTGCTCATCCCATTGACGAAGATACTGCGATGAAAGATTTTGAGCGACCAGTAGGGGTAAGAATGATTTTATAGCCAATGTCACAGAGGTTTCGTAGGGTGCTCAAGTTCATCGAGTTGTCTATTGAAGCCGAGCTCCTAGCTGGTCTCCGTCACCCAAAATACCAAGATTACGATGTCGATGATCGCACAGCTGGTCCGGGCAGGTCCGACTCGGGCGGTTCCTCGTGTGAATTCGGGCCCAGCCCCAACTTGGTGCGTCTCGCTCGGACTCTAGGTGTTGGTCTTTACTATCCATTGAGACAGCTTATGGGTAGAGCGCCAGGATGAAAAAGCTCGCACACCGGAGAATTGATGCCTCCTGGATCACGTTCCCGAAAGACGCGCGCGAGTTTCGTGGAGGACATGGGATCGTCTCAGAAGCCCGCATGGTTAAACCGGGGGCCGCAAGGGAGGTCAGTGAACCATTTCTTCTGGCTTCGCAGCGAGTCATTGAATGGCAACCCCCAGTCGAAAGTAGCAATAAAGAACCCAATGATAGGAGATAATAAGGATTTGGAGCAAGCAGTAGGGGTAAGAATGATTCGGCCAATGCATGGAGGTTTCGTATGGCGCTCAAGCTCCTGTAGTTGTCGATCAGGGAAGCCGAGTTCCTAGCGGAGCTCACTCACCCAAACATCGTTGGTTTGAAAGGATTCGTCGAAGATCTATCCAACGGGATAATTTGGCTTGTATTTCCCTGGGCGGAATATGGCAATTTGAGGGATTTTGTTGCTTTGCAAAAGTGGGAAATTCTCGAGAGAATCTCGCTGGTGAGATCGGTGGGCTTTCCAGGATTCAATGCCTGAGGAATTCTGGTCCAGATTAGCGATGTGGCCATGGGACTGGCATACCTTCACAGCCGAAAACCACCCATATGCCATGGCGATCTTAAGTCGGTACGTGCCGGTAGTGAAATATAATGCACTTGCGGATCTGAGTCCCACCAAATGCAGCTCAACGTATTGGTATTGCGCGGACAGAAATGCCGTGCCGCAATAACAGACTTTGGCTCCGCTCGTCATGTCACCCGCCATGACCCCAACGCTCAGACCGAGCAGATTGGAAGCCAAACACGGTCAACACAGCCGCTTAACGCAGCCTTCTGTCCTTCCACCAACACCATCACCCTAACGGGGAATAGTTACAGTCTTCGCTGGGCTGCCCCAGAGCTGTTAACCGAAGATCAACTTAGCCTATGGAGTGACATCTGGGCACTGGGGTGGATCGCCTATGAGGTAAGACGACTGGATTCGAAGATGATCGGCAGTCGAAGCTTATTCGTGAGCTTGGAATCAGGTTGTAACCAACTCTCTCCCATTCGAAGATGTTACATCGGACGTGCTTATTGTCGAGCGCGTCCTTGGGGGAGAACTACCTTCGGTCACCGATAACGCCCAACTAGCGTTGATTCACGAACTTTGCTCGCTTATGACTATGTGTTGGAAGAGTGACCCTACCGAGAGACCCACGGCTGATTCGTGTCGGAAGTCCATCGGACAGATGGTGGGGGAACCCGGTCATTTGGAAACTGAAACGCATCTGACGTTTTCTTCGATAGCCGAAGTGGGCCCCGAACATGGGGACTGTCGAACGAGTCGTCCCAGTTGGTCTTCTGACCGAGTTGGGGCATTTGTACCAATCTCGGGGTGACTCCGCGAACGCATTAGACCGCTTCGTTGACGCGGTTGAAAAGTCGAGGAAATTGGGCGATGAAAACAAGCTAGTGAGCAGTCTGAGAGACCTCGCCAGACTGCACCGGCTTCGAAAAGAGTACGATGAGGCAGTCGCGCTCTACTCTGAGCTCTGGGAAATCTATGCGGAGAGGATAGATCATTACGCTGGAGACATCGCCGATGGTCTGCCCGACCTTGCTGGGCTGCGCCAACTTGGAAGCGAGTGTCATAGGGCGGCTGGGGTCGAATCTGGGGGCCAGAAAATGGAGGAGCAAGAACGCATACTAGGCCAAGCTCTATGTAAGGTCGCTCAGCACCACGTGCTTCGGCACGAGTACGAAGAGGCCCTCCCGCTTTACTCCCAAGTCTTGGAAATGCGCACCGACCTCGGCAGCGGAAAGGGTAGAGCTGACGCTCTGTGGGTTCGCGCTGAGGTTTATCGGGTTCAAAGCCAGTACGACGAGGCGATCCCACTCTACTCCGAGGTCTTGGAAATACGCACCGAGCTCGACGACAGAGAAGGCAGAGGCAACGCTTTGTGGAGTCTCGCTGATGTGCATCGACGCCAAGGCAAGTGCGCCTAGGCGTTCCAGCTCTACTCGGAGGTCTTGAAAATTCCCACCGACATCTGAGACGGAAGGATGAGAGCCGATGCTCTGTGGGGTCTCGCCGAGGTGTATCGGCTTCTAGACAGATACGACGAGGCCATCCCGCTCTACTCCGAGGTCTTGAAACTACCCACCGACCCCTGGGACACAGCGAAGAGGGCCGATGCTCTGTGCAGTGTCGCTGAAACATGTTGGCTTGGAAACGAGTATGAGAAGGCCATCTCGCTCTACTCCACGGTCTTGAAAGTCCCCACTGGCACCTGGGACGGAAGGACGAGAGCCAATGCCCTGTGGGGTATCGCTGAAGTGCATCGGCTTCGAGAAGAGTACGACAAGGCGATTCCCCTCTATTCCAAGGTCTTAGAAATACGCACCGATCTCGGCGACACAGAAGGTAGAGCCGACGCTTTGTGCAGTCTAGCTGATCTGTATCGACGTCGAAGCGAGTACTATAAGGGCTTCCCACTCTACTCCGAGGTCTTGAAAATCCCCATCGATACCTGGAGCGGAAGGAAGAGAGCCGATGCTCTGTGGGGTCTCGCCGAGATGCATCGGCTTCGAGACGAGTACGACATGGCCCTCCAGCTCTACTCCGTGGTCTTGAAAATCCCTACCGACCCTCGGGCCACAGCAGAGAGAGCCGATGCTCTGTGCAGTGTCGCCGAAACGCATCGGCTTGGAAACGAATATGAAAAGGCCATCTCGCTCTACTCCAGGGTCCTGAAAGTCCCCACCGGCACCTGGGACGGAAGGAAGAGAGCCGATGCTCTGTGGAGTCTCGCTGAGGTCAATCGGCTTCGAGACAAGTACAACAAGGCCCTATCGCTCTACTCCAAGGTCCTGAAACTCCCCACCGACCCCTGGGACACAGCGAAGAGAGCCGATGCTTTGTGTAGTGTCGCTGAAGCCCATCGACTTCGAGACGAGTATGACAAGGCCCTCCTACTCTACTCCGAGGTCTTGAAAATCCCCACCGACACCTGGGATGGAAAGAAGAGAGCCGATCCTCTGTGGAGTGTTGCTGAACTCCATCGGCTATTGGAAGAATGACGTGAGAGGGCATGGAGGCAATAGCAAAGGGATCGTTATGGAACTCGCTATTCTTTGTTCTTTTAGAGTATCTCGTATACTACTACTACCGTACTTATAGTATGTAGATACGAAGGGAAATATGATAAAATGGTTACAATAAGCTGTAGACAGCGTTTGCCATGGGTGTCTAGCTACATTACATAATGATGATAATGCAGTCTAAACTGAACCCGCCAACATCGCCTTTGAAACGAGTACGACAAGGCCGTCCCGATTTACTGCCAGGTGTTAAAAATCCTCACCGACATCGACGACATACAAGGAAAAGCTGCCGCTCTTTTGAGCCTTGCCAGTATGCACCGTGACAAGGGGGATGATGGTGACAATCCCCTACCTCTCACCAAAGCACCATCCATGATCATAACTGGTTATTGTTGTGCTTTCAGTATCCTGATTCGGCACAGCTCCGGTTGTCTCTCGTCATGATGGAGCGTTCCATGTGCTTGATCCTGATCCGGACGAGGACGAAGTAGGTTTTTACCATGTCGGCTAGCCGACGAGCGATCATGACCCGAACAAAGGATCTATGGGAGAAAGTCTTAGTTTCGTGTCGAGCCTGACGTTGAGACAGGAACAAAGACCTTGCTTGACGTGCAGGCTTTTGGAACTCTCATCCTGGTTCAGGACGTGCCTGAAGTTGAAGTCGGAAGTTTGCGCTTGTCTCATTTCTCCAGGTGCGGCGAGTGTTTGAGATAAGGAGAGGAACCCCTAGTGGTTGCCTCGGTCGTAGAAGAGTTCTGGCGCGAGATTCAATATATCTGGGTCAGTATAAGCTTAAGCTATCGTGACATGAGGCCTCACCGATCGTGCCAACAAGCCGGACTTCAATTTCATCGTGAACGAGCTTCCTTTCATCCCGTAACCGAACGACGACCTGTAGGTGACGGGATGACCGACGGCAGCTTTCCTTGCATACAACCACAGTCATGAACGCCGAGAGATGAGGGACGCGTGTACCTGGCCAATCACCGGCTCTCCACCATGTTAGACCGGGTAGGCTTCCTTCCTATCCTCCACCTTTACTTCTACGTGTTTTCGGTTCTCTGCAACCCTTCGACTAGATTTCGACGTCGGTGGGCTGGGCGAAGAAGTATGATACCATCTCTCGGTTTGAGTTTATGGGGATGGTGAGGATATCTGGTGCGGGCTTGAGGAGAACGGTGGTGGGTGGATCGACGAAAGGAAATGGTGCAGCGGTCAGGATTGCAATGTTCGGCGGAGATTGTCCATGGCCAGGGATTCACCAGCGCTCAGCACACTCTTGCCGCACTAGTCCTAACAGTAAAGAGGGACAACCTTTTGAGAGACCGAGAACTCGGGTTTCAATTTGGGAGGCTGACCAAAGAATGGGGTAACGATGCAGACAGGCAAACAGAGAGGACCCTAAGCTGTAACGATGACCGCCGCTTCGGGAGATGCTAATTCAGCATATTCGTACGTCTCTGCTCAATTTCCCTTTATTGGACAGTCGTGACTCTATCTTCCTGATTGGGGAACTTACTATTTCGTGCTGGCTATGCGCCATTCTCATGCGGCACGAGTTCCTGGTACAACTTTTGGCGACTCTGCGCCAAGCGGCCCTAGTCGTCGCGTCGTTTCCAATCAAGGCGCTCTGCGGTGAACAGACAAGAGCATCTAGCGAAAAGGCGGTCTTCCTCTGACCAAATTTGAAAGGATTCTTGCCATGGTAGCGGTGGGACTCAGGTTGGAAGTGAGGGAAGAGTAGGGTCCCTGCGGTAGTCAGGATTGCAATGTTGCCCCCACGAAGGTGTGGAGCATGACCAAGACCATATCCCCTTTCAGCAAGAGCCTGACCATACCAAATGTATTGATGCCGGTTTGACATACGGACGTCTCTAGTCAACTGCTACCCGGTCTCCATTTCAGTGTTCATATGGACGCCGTCCCGCCAGGCCATTCAACCTCTCGGATAAATTTATCCGTTGTCCTTGCGTGGACCCAAGATCGCCAATGCCTCCGCATTCAGATAACATGCCATCCGCGATAAGCACCGCAGTCCATTAATTCGCGCAAGTTACCTTCCTTCCAAATAGACTTGGTCAAGTGAGATACCGTTCGGGAAACCTACGGCTGAGCAATTTCCGCCGTTCGCTTCGAAGCCAACGCGAGGATCTCACTTAAGTCCGACTAATGAGGCGACCAAATGCCCTCTCAGAACAATCCCCCGGGTTTGCAAGAACAAGCATCACCCGTGGCCCTTGTACAACGTTCGTTCACAACGGTCTTCCCAAGGAAAAATCCAGATCTTAAGGTTACGACGTGAAATATATTATCTTATGGATGAAGATCCTTTGATGCAAGAGGAAAGTCGCCGCGCCGTCGCCGATGTTGGTGGTTCGTCGGATAGGTTCGAGCCAAGTCACAAACTGGTGCGTCTCGTCCCGGCTCCGGGTATCGAATTTGGTCAGCCAGCCGACTCGTTCACAGCGGGCCAGAATTGAGAAGCTCGCGCTCTGGAGAATCGATCCTTCCTCCATCGATCTCAAAGACGACCGTGTATCCCATGGAGGACATGCGACGGTCTCGAAAGGCGCAATGGTTCCGAAGAGTGTGGACTTCAAAGACGTGGTGTTTGGTCGCTTCCCCAGGACGACATCACGGAGAAGGCTATTCAAGATCAAGCTTGTAGGAAAATATCTCTTTCTCCCTTTTATCCGAGGAATAAACTACAATCCCACAGGACGTAGCAGTCAAGAAAATGAGGGTAGCAGATGATACGGATTTCGAACGAGTACTCGGGGTAAGAATTCTTGGGCCAATCCCGCAGAGGTTGCGTAAAGAGCTCAAGTACATCCAGTTGACAATCAGGGAAGCCGAATTCCTAGCGTGGCTCGATCACCCAAACATCGTAGAACTCGACGGATCCGTGGAAGATATAGCCAATAACATCATTTGGCTTGTATTTCCCTGGGCCGAATACGGTAATTTAAAGGACTTTATCGCTCGAGAAAAGTGGGACATTCCGGAGAGAATATCGCTGGTAAGATCGATGAGATCCCTGGTAAACTCAAGCCCTGAGACGTTGTATTCAAGATCAGTGACGTGGCGAGAGGGTTGGAATACCTACACGCCCAAAAACCACCAATATGCCACGGCGACCTTAAATCGGTACGTTCTAGCAGTGGGATAGAATACACTCGAGAGACTGACTCCTAAATTCAGCTCAACGTATTGATCTATAGCGAGGGGAATGCATTCGCGCGCGGGAAAATCTATGCGCGAATTACCGATTTTGGCTCCGCTCGTCGTCTTCCTCAGCGAGATCCCAATATGCAGATCGAGGAGATGGTAACCCAATTGCCGTCAGCACAGTCACCAAGCGCAACTTTTTGCGCCTTGACCAAGACCATAACCCTTACTGGGAGTAGGTATACACTTCGTTGGGCTGCTCCAGAGCTGCTACTCCAAGATCAACTTAGCCTCTGGAGCGATATCTGGGCCTTGGGGTGGATAGCCTACGAGGTAGTACCGCTGAATTCGAGCATGATCCGCAGTCGAAGTTCACGAGTTCGATTCGAAATAGGCCATGACAGGGTCCCTCCCATTCGAAGATACGGCGTCGGAAATGGCTGTTGTCGAACGCGTCGTTGAGGGGAAACTGCCATCACTCGCGGATAATCCCCATCTCGGGCTTATTCACGAGCTTTGCTCCCTATTGAACTTGTGTTGGCAGGTTCAGCCCACTCAGAGACCGACGGCTGATTCTTGTCGAAGGTCCATCGAAAGGATGGTGAGAGAGCACTGTTGCAGGAGGATTGAAGCACAATTGACGCTTTGTTGAATAGCCGATGTTTGCTCCCGCTATGGAAGGCGACGAAAGAATCCTCAGCTATGATCATTTGCGTCAGCTGGGACAAATGTACCAAGCTAGGGGTGAATATGCGAGGGCATTTGCCTTCTTCTCTGACGCTGTGGAGTCCGACACGAACTGGTCCCGGTTCAACAAACGGATACAAGCACTGCGTGATCTCGCCCAACTGGCTCGGCTTAGAAAGGAGTACAGCGAGACAATTGCAGTCTACGATGTGATCTGGACAATTTATGAGCGGAGCAAAGGGGTAGACAGGGACGGCCTGGGGGACGCTTTCTGCGACCTGGCCGAGATGCATCGACTCAGGAGGAAGGGCGAAAAGAATGACGAGATCCACTACGAGGGCCAGGACATTCAGGGACAACAACGCGTCGCCAAGGTTCTGCGTGCTATGGCTCAGAATCACCTACGCGGGGGGGATTACGACAACGCTATCCCGCTCTACTCCGAGGTCATGGAAATCTGCGCAGATCTAAACGACAAAAAAGGCAGAGCCGACGCTATGTGGAATATCGCTGATGTGCGTCGACGTCGAAGCGAGTACGAGCAGGCCATCCCGCTCTACTCCGAGGTCTTGGAAATCTGCACCGATCTTGACGACAAAGAAGGCAGGGCCGCCGCTCTACGGGGTCTCGCTGATGTGCATCGACGTCGAAGCGAGTACGAGGAGGCCATGTCGCTCTACTCCGAGGTCTTGGAAATCTGCACCGATCTTGACGACAAAGAAGGCAGGGCTGACGCTCTATGGGGTCTGGCTGATGTGCGTCGTC
>WSUI01000642.1:0-19891 GCA_019633595.1 Tulasnella sp. UAMH 9824
CTCGACGGCGAGGGCTCGTTCTCCTTAGGAGAAGGTTTTCTGGTCCAAAGACCAGAAAGAGTCATGGATGCACGGTGGACGAGCAGAGGAAGTAGAGGGATGGGAGAAAGGTGTGTGTGGGTAGAGGGGAGTGGTTGGACCAGATCGAAACTGGGTCCGAGCGACGAGCGCGGTGGATAGACGAGGCGAGAGGCCTCAGCGAGCAGAGCGCAGGGTGTGAACAAGCGTTGTTCTCTCTCGCCTGCGGTGGGATGGGCAAGAGCTGGGGCTAGAGGGAGTTATAGGAATGGAAAGGGAGGTGGATGTGGAAAAGAGAGCGGTCTAAGGCTAGTGAAGAGTGTCGAGTGTTTAGGAATGTTTGCGGTCGCTGACGTCAGGGGACACGGTTGGAAATCGAGGATGCCATAAGCAGGAAACCGGAGATAGGAAACAGAGAACCAGTAGCAGAATGTGGCGAGGCCATGGTGCAAGGTCGATGAGGGGTGCGATGGGCGCGTCGTCGGGATGTCGTTGCAAGCGCAGCGATCAATGTGAACTGTCGAGCGACGTCTTGGACCGCGGTACGCTGCTGCCTCCGCTTGGATTACACTTGAGCGTTCCTCTCCGAGACTATACAGGCTGACCTCTGCTGCTGGTGTGGTGGAAACGGTGGCGAGGAGTGCATTCCCGTGAAGCGCGATCTTGAGGAGGACTCAGTCGAGCGAGCGCCCTCAGAGGCTTGGACTAAGTACGTTGAAACGAATGAGAGGTGTGAGGTGTCATAGATTGCCAAGGAACATACAGAAGACGTCTACACTTGCTGAAACCGGGGGGAGCGACGGTACCTTGATACCTTGCGCCAATGTGTTCCGGTACCGTAATTCGCGTACTGAGATTGGGGACGAAAGACTGTGCGGATGGAAGGGGGACAAGAGATGGTAACGACGATTGGGATGGGGCCATCTCCGGAACAGGAACGCGGAAGGGAGGGAAGTGAAGTGCAGGTGACATTGGGATGACCTCGCTGAGTGCCTTTGCAGATATGTATCAAGTTGCTTCCGAAGAAGCTAGGTGACCCCCAAGCCGTAGTTCACGGCACCTAAATGAAACGGGAACGTGAGTTCCGCAGCCTCAGCAACGAAGCATGAGGTCTTACCTTGGCACGAGGAACGGCGACGGAGGCAAGAGGAGGACGCATTTTGTACGACGGTCAGGAGTAGCACGGCGTCCCCCAACGTTGGCATCGACTGACGACCGAGAGTGACCGAAAGGTTCGGCAGACCCTCCCAAGGCCCGAGCCGGCATCCCTATAGGGGTTTACAAATGGATCGCCTCTGCTGCAGGTTACATAGGTCGAGCGACGGCGCTACCGCATTGAACAATAGTCGAGGAGTCGGGGGGGGGATTTGACTGAAAGACGATGGACAGGCCGCTGGTGGCTGAACCGGACTAAACAACGAGGGATGAGGAGCGATGAGCCTCCAGATCCGGTTATAGTTTAAATAAGAAGAATGACAAGGCGAAGGCCCGGCATTAGTCAAGAAATCACCCACGTGCGGCTTTAAAGCAAACGACAACTGCTTACTCGTCGTCGTTGCGGACATTGTGGTTACGTAGTGAGGTGTGACGATCCGTGGGGGGAGACAGGTGGCAGGGAGTTGGTGCCGTCGTCTGGAGTGGGCGGGCAGAATTAGTTCCGGTCGACGTGCGCAAGAAAAAATGGTTATTGCCTTATGAGATTTTCCAGATTGCGTTCGCTGCTTGATTGGGAGGCTCAATCCGCTATACGTCGCCCAAGCCACCCAAAGGCCGACTAACCATCTCCGTGCTCCAAGCCTAGGCTCCCGTCAGAGCTGGCGTCTACAGCTTGACTTGCAATGCAGTTCTGGCCGGAGCTCCAATCGACTTGGTCCTACTTAGGCTCCTCTCGGAGGACGTTGACAAAAGGCTCCAGAGTGATCATGTGGTTTGAGCGGGCGCTGAGGGCGAGCGAATGTTACGAAGTTGCCATCCGCAGTGTGGTATTAGGTTAGTCGAAGTTGAAGATGATCGCAAAGGAGAGGATGAGAGACATAGGTCTGCGGTGAGGCAATTCAGAAGGGACGGGATTCGGGAGGGAGAATTTGCCAGACCCAATTGAAATTGCAAAGCGGGCGGAGCCCCAATTCGTCGGTTCACACGCCACGGTCATGGCCACCCCTCCCATCCAGCCCGGACTCGCTCCGGCGTCGATCCCGCCATACTTTGCAGCCATTGGATTCTAAAATCGTAATCAAACTTTGCGGTTGACCCAAATATTTGCTTGTGAGCTCTCTCCGATTAACGTCTCCCGGGTCGACGGACCTGCACTTTTGGTGATAATGAGATTTGCGCGCACGTGATCATGATGAACGTCCTTCTGCGGTTGCTAAAACACTGCTCGACTCATGGTATCTTCCTCGGTGCATGGAGTATACGTAGGTGCTGATAAGGTAGGACGATGATTTGGTTCCCGTGAGGTCAGCGCGTTACTGCGTTGTTGACACGTGACGGAGTGGTGCCCCGATTTGCACGTTGACTTGCCTTGATGTCTCTTGTATTCTACCTCTGAGACGGCAGAACCAATACCTTCCTTTGTGGAGCCAAGGGGTCCGGGCTCCGTATCAAGTTGACTCGAGTCCTTCGGCTGGATCCTTCCCTCGGCAGCCGGCGCGCTCCAACCTACTCTGTCAGCCGAAGCTGACAAGGACGGACTGCAAGCCGATGCACCTGATCTTGGATAAGGAGACGTGTGTGAAGTGGACGGCGAGTGTCCTAGACTGAGGCACATTCTGGAGATGGCCGGGCGCTCATCAGATAATCGACAACAGCCGCGCGGAGACCTAGCTTTCTTGGCTACCCCCTCCACCCTTCACTTGCCGATCCCTTTCTTACAACCTCCCCGCGTTTGCACTTCACAAGCCTATTCAAGCTCAACCCGTCTTAGCTGCTTAGTTTCTTTGTGACAAAAGGGTATAATGCCGAACGACGAACACAACAGTGCAGACCCTAGTCATGCGCCTGGGTCTGACCACGAGGACTCCTCCACTCGGGTTGAGCTCAGCGCAAACACGGTGCGTGGCTACCCGCCTAGCGCAGTGCCTTCATTACCGACGAAAAGAGTGTTCTGGTAGAGAACAAGGCTGGAAAAGCTCGCGCCATGGCGAATCGATCCTGCCTTCCTCAAATTCCCGCAGCGCGGCCCCAGGTTCGAGGGAGGCTATGCTATAGTTTCAAGAGCCCTTTTGGCGTCCTCATCCGATGAGATCAGAGAGCAAGTCGTGGAGCCGAACCGCGGAAATCTCAAATCCAACAATCGTATTACAAAGTGGCAAGGCGACGGAGGAGGTCAAGAAGCAGAGGAAATTCGCGAGGAAGAGAAGCACAAGGACAAAGACGGAGTTGAGGCCGAGGCGCAGGAATCGGATGATGAGACTTCTGGACGATGGAAGGTGAGTGGCGCTTCGGCCCCTTCGGCTTCCAAGCAGACCGCTGATCCCTCGCCGACTCCAAAATTATAGCCCGTGGCGGTAAAGAAAATGAAGGTGAAGACACAGGATGACATAGTGCGGATTTTGGGCGTAAGCACAGCTTATTATGATTGCGTAATGGTGAAGAGCTAAGCTTTGCTCAGTTCACGCTCAGGGAGGCGGAGTTCTTGGTCAAGCTTTCTCATCAAAACGTCATCAAGCTCGAAGGGTTGGTTGAAGATGCGTCAAATGGGGTGATCTGGCTGGTCTTCCCTTGGGAAGAAAACGGTACCCTGAAAGATTTTGTCGCCACACACGATTGGGAGATTCCGGAGCGAATATCGTTGGTGCGCGTTCCGCTCCTTTCTTTCGCATCACATCTAAAGCTTCATACCCAGCTCAATGACGTGGCGGCGGGAGTGGCATATCTCCACAGCAGGAAGCCCCCACTATGTCATGGCGACTTGAAATCCGTAAGTAGTGATGCATTAGGCATGATGCAGACGGCCAACCTGCGTACGGTTTCCAGATCAACGTCTTAGTTAACTCAAAATACCGCGGGGTAATTATCGACTTTGGCTCCGCTCGTCATCCCGTTGTCAATAGTGCCAATAAGGAGAGGGAACGAACCGACAAGGAATTCCAGCCCGCACCGTCACTCGAAGCAACCCTCGATCCTTCGACAAATACCATCACGTTAACCTGCAGCCACTATACGCCCCGTTGGGCCGCTCCAGAGCTACTGCAGGAAGACGACATCAGTCTCGCATGTGATATATGGGCCTTCGGATGGGTGGCTTACGAGGTAAGCTAAACCCCTACATCGTCTAACCAGCAAGGCTCACAGATGGGCTCTGGAATAGATCATAACGGACTCGATTCCATTTCAAGGTGTCAAAGACGCCATCGCCATCAAGCGAATCGTAAGAGGGGATCTCCCTTCAATCTCTAGCGATGCCCGGATGATGTTGATGCAGGCACTTTGCTCCCTGGTGGAGCATTGTTGGAGTGTCGATCCGAGGAAGCGACCTACAGCTGAAGACTGTCGAAAAGAATTAGGTTGGATGGTAAGGAATGCTGGTCTACGGTCGCTGACATGCAACTGAACCGGTTTTGATACAGCCAATGATCGTTCCAAAGCCACGGCGCCAAACAGACACAGCGAATCAGACAGGTGACCCTTTGAACCTTCTGATGCAGCTCGGACATATGTATCGATATCAGAGTGACTATCCTACCGCATCAAAATACTACGCCAGGGCTTTGAGTGCCTACTCGGATATCGCCGACACTAAAGGAAAAGCCAACGCAGTGATGGAGGTTGCCCAGATACAGCTGCTTCAGGAGCAGTACAGTCAGGCTGCAACGTCCTGCTCCGAGGCGTTAAAACTCTATATCGACATTGCGGACAATCGAGGGAGAGCCTGCGCCCTGTGTGGTCTCGCTGGAGTGCATCGGGTTCGAAAGGAGTACGATCAGGCCGTCAAGGTCTACTCCGAGTGTCTGCAAATCTACACCGAAATGGATGACAAGAGCCGGAGAGCCACCACTCTGTTGGGTCTCGCTGATGTGCATCGCCTTCGAAACGAGTACGACCAGGCCGTCAAGTTCTACTCCGAGAGTCTACAGATCCGGACCGACATCGGCGACAGACTGGGGAGAATGGAGGTTCTGTGGGGTCTCGCTGACGTGCATCGCCGTCGAAAGGAGTACAGCCAGGCCATCAAGCTCTTCTCCGATGCCCTGGTCATTGCTGTCGAGATCGGCAACAAATATTGGAAAGCTTTTATTCTGCACTACATGGCTCTCGTACATCACGGCCAACATGACCACAAGAATGCGATTCATCATTACGACCAAGCTGCTGTCATCTATAAGCAAATTGGACACACTAATGAAGCTGCTGTCTTGAACCAGGCGGCTGGACTTCGTCGATTAACCGAGGACAGGACCGCATAAGGTTTTGGTGGGACGTCATTCTGGGATGGATGAGACATTAATCATTATCCACACCACAGTATAGTAGGCGTGATGTACCTCATACCCCAATTTTCTTCTACTTGACGCATTTTGAAAATTTTGCGGTTCGGGTTGTGGTGAGATCGAATGGTGGTTTGTTTTATCTCTACTCTCTCTTCAGCCATGGTAAGTTTCTCATGTCCAGGCATTCTCCTCCTGAGTTATCAGCGTATTTTAAAAGCAGAAACTTTCTCCCCAAGCTGCTTTCATTAGCGAGCGAAATCATTCGTCACGATGAATGAAAGCCCCTTCGCTTCCCGCGTCGCCGAATGATCCCCCGAGATGCGACTGTGTCATAGAATCCGGAGGGTATTGCTTCTTTGCTGTAAACCCTTTGGTTGAGACCGAGTCAGACGACGTGTCCGACTTAATGCACCTTTGGCAGATTCTTGAAGTATTCTTTGGGCTCTCAATTGAAAGGAGTACATAGGTTCTTCAACGAGGGCTTGTGAGGTGAACCGCAGTTGGAGGGCGGTAGAGGTTGGCAAAAGGCGACGGACAGACGGTGATTGAGTCGGACGAGAAGTGCCGAAAGTAGGGGACGTGGGGAGCGCTGAGCCTCTAGTTACGATGAAAGTCAAAGTGGACGACGTGCAGTGGTCAAATGGCTTGAACGGGTGCTGAAGGCGAACAACATTGCGAGATTGCTGTTTGGGGTGTTGTATTGAGTCAGTCGAAGTCGACGGTGATTGCAACGGAGAGTATGATGTATATGAGCGTGCCGCGAGCTCAAGTGTGAGGGGACCGGGGCATTGGAGGGGAGATTTGCCAGGCCAATCGAAATTGCAATCTAGGCGGAGCTCAAATGCGTCGGTTCACACGCCACCCCTCTGACCACTCCCCCTCCCGCTCAGGCTCACTCGGGCTTCCTTGCCGACATACTTTGCGGTTGTTGGATCCCGGAATCTTAATTAAACTTCGCGGTCGTCCCAATATCGGTCTCTGGGCTCTCTTCTATCGGCGTGTCCCGAGACCCTGCATGGAAGACCACTTTGCCCAAAGAGCTGTACTGGGTACCCACCCCGCCGGACCTAGGGCTAACCCGGCGAGGCCTCACGGGGGTGTTCCGCAGTGATCTAGAGAGGTCCCCGGGGGTAAACCACCGTGGGGGAAGGGGTAAACCACCGAGGGGTAAGGGTGCAGGGGCGAGTTCAACGGTGGCCGCATGGGCCCTGAAGGGCCAGGGGGCCGTTAAGTGGTATGGGTAACGGATCCAATTGAGTCCCCCGGGGGGAGAAATGGGCTGACATCACGGGGGTAGTTGGTACTCCGAGACTCGCTGGCGATCGTTAACAAAGCCGACATGAGAGCGAGCCATAGTTCGAGCGTCAAGCATGGACCGGGATGTCGGGGGGAATTAACCCGAAGGCGAGTTATATCGGAGACCCCGGGGGGGGGCTGGCTGAACACAACCCCAGGGTGCGAGCGGGCGTCAACCCGGGGTGATGACGACGCTTCCCTAACCCGAAGGCGACGAGGCTCAATCTCATGGGGTGAAGAGGAGTCGTTCACGCGGGGGAGGAGAGGACTCGTCCGCACGGGGTGAGGAGGGTCGTCAGCACACGGTGATGAGGGGAGTCGTGCACACGGGGGTGATGAGGAGTCCTCTCCCCGGGGTGACGACGACGTTTTCACCCCGAAGGTTCAACGAGTCCCAGTTCCTCTGCGGTGCGTCGCAGAAGAAGCTGAGTCTCGTCATGAACCCGGTTGAGGATGAGTTCGCTATCCGTTAGCTACACGTCCTATACATTAAGATACAGACTAGAATTCAGATCCAATATTAATAGTATATAACTTTTCCGGTCATTCCGACGGCTTAGGAATGGGTGTTAGATCTTCCTCGTGGGGCGCCGACCAAATCTTCTCCCAAGCCGAGCTCCCAACTACATCAACGAAGGATTTCAAGGCGTCTGTTGTGAGTTTGGCATAGAGATCGAATTTTCGAGAGGCGTAAGCAACATAACCGCGCGTCGCAGGATCGGCGTTGGCCCAGTCAACCTTGGGAGTCCCGTTCGTGGCCGTAGCTGCTACCTCATTTGCGCGTTGAGCCCAGACCAGCGCGAAGTGTCTTAGCGAACGACACGTGGCAGGCATCTCTCGAGTCAGAATATCCACTTCCTCGGTCCATCTCTCGACTGCAGCCAGGGTGTGCACGAATTCAAGTCTGATGACTTAATCAAGATATCAGCCAGCGGCCGGCTAGCAATCAAGATGCCAAAACTTACATTCATTCCGCCACTTTTCTATTATCTCTTCGAGAGGGTTTGATTTGGGTTCCGGTTGGGGGGTATCCATCTCGCCGTCCAAATCGCAGCCGTCGCCGTCCTCGGCCTCGTCGTCCTCGGCCTCTTCGGTCGCGAATTCATCGGCCCGCCCCGGGAACTGAGCTGGGCGAAGGGTCCAAATCCAGGGCAGGTGATCTTTTGTACGTTTGTAACCCTTTCTCTTCCTCCACGTACTGAGAAGAACGAGGTCGGAACCCGCCAAACGTCTAAGGCCTGATTTTTTGGCTACGGCGGAGACGTCTCCAGTAGCCAATTGTGGCAGACCTTGTAGGCGTAAGCGATCTCCCGAACACGTGCTATGCTAGCTCGGAGGCTCGTTTGGCCTCTCGTGGGTGCCGTTTGGCTTGAGTGCTGGGCTTCCACGTGGCGTGTCCAGAACGACTGCAATCCTAAGGCCTTTCTCAGCTCGTGGATGAGATCATATGCGTGGCATACACGTAGTTGGGCCTCAGTGGTCATGAAAACGGTGAGGTTGTAGTGAAGAACGTCTTCGGGGCTGAGGCGGCTGGGTAACAGAATCTCGTCATTGGCAGGTGAAACTGGAGTACGAGCCAGGTTTTCCAGCTGGGGCAGCACTTCGAATAGTCGTTCGTGGTGCTCTTTGAGCCCTGCTTTTACTGTGTTCATCAATGTCTTGACGCGGTCCTTGAGCGTTGCGGGAGGGTTCGATAGAGTGGCGAGGTCGTGGGCACGTTGACAAAGCTTGGCCCTAAGATAATACGAAAGTCAGAGAAACATCGAAGCAGGCGATTACGATTAGATCAAATGCAATTGCTTACTGCGTGGTCTCGAGAACAAGGGCCTTGCAAATGATATTGATGTGCGCGAGGTTGTTCCCGTCAGTTGCGGAAGCGGCCGAAAGTGTCGTGGATGTAGTATTGAGGTCTTGCATCCTCGCGAAGAGATCCTTTCGTGAAACCCCTACAGGAATATAGTTGAATAAAGGTCTGAAAGCAGAGCGCGCAAAAGATCGCTCACATTCAAGTTGGGTGGTGTCCTGCAAAAATTGTTCCCCACCCGCGTCTTCATACTTTGATCGGAGTTTCGACGCAGATTCCGAGCCAATGTTTTCTTCAAGCTCGTCGAGATCCTGCATGACTAGATCCAGGGATTCAACGGCTTTCGCATACGCATCCGTAAGGTGACGAGCTCCCGGGCAGTGAAGAGATGAGACTTCAGCCGGCTTAGGCAGCTGGGTACAATGTACTCACCAATTCCCAGAGTCTTCTGCCAGTTCCAGTCGTTGAAGTGCTCAGAGAGCGTTTCGATTCGAGCTCCAAATCCCATCTCCCGGGTACTATACCTCAACCAGTTCATCGAGGCCCAGATTGTTTCCACCCCTTCGCCACACGTCCTGCCGACATACTTCGTATAATCTAGAGCATTCTTTGCAGCGCAGTCGTCGTCGTGCGACTCTTGGTGGAATTTATTGACGCAAAAAATTAGGTTGATCTCGCCGTTATGAGTGGGGATGAGAATGAAGTTGCAATCAGGTTTGCAGCAGCGAGACTTGAAGTTGACGCCGTATTTGCAAGCTATATCGTATGTAATGACAAAATAACGAAGGCCGGCAGAGTACGATGCATTTAAGGGACCTGCAAAGCATACGTCTGCGTACCGATATCTAATTGAAACTGTCAGGCAAATCTGTTCAAGCGTAGGCATACAACGTACTTCTCGCCTTTGTGAAGGTCGATCACACCGTTCGGAGAAATAAACACATGTCTACAAGACACGCAAAAGATGCCGGATATATCTAGACCCTTCGACCCATCAGCTGAAGAGCCTGGGTCGCCTGCCATCGTATTGCAGGCGCTCTTTGCCTGGCCTTTTGGCTCGTCGGGGGCCGGGGTCGTTGTACTGAGGTAGCGACGAACAATAGCCTCCGGGGCCCAGAATCCACCATCGCCAAAAAGCGAGGTTTGCGCCGTGGCAGACAACGAACGCTTGGAGAGATGCTGCAATTTGAAGTTGCCATCACCTGCCAAAAACCGGACGTAGCGAAGCTGCCTGAGAGAAGTTTGAGTAAAGCAATCGAGAGCGACGATAACCAGCTTACTTGAGGCGATCTCTTTCCCAGTTGGGGGGTAAGTTCACCTCTGGATCCGGGCAAGTAGGGCACCCAACGCAGAGTTCCCCGTTGGCTAGTGAGGCAGTGGCATCCGGGCGACCGGCTCTCATGTGCGCTACAAGAACCCGGTGCTCTCTACCGGTCAAGCGAAGTTGATCGTAGGCGTACTATATCAAAAGTTGGTATTTGTTAATATATTTTGCCTTATACGAGGCACTGAAGAACGTTACATACCGGGACTGAGGCTTTATTTTCGGCAGCATTGGTAAGATCGACCAAAGCATCGTAATACTCCTTCATGTTCGTCTTGCTCCGGAGACTGAAACACCGCTGGTGGCGGAGGACTTCGATTGTGCACCCCGTTTTGGGTCGCTTATGTGTAGATGGCCATATATCTACCTCTAGTAGCTGCTGCCATAGCTCCTTCTCCGAACATGCACAGGGGCGGAAGCGAGCCACGTGTTGACCAGTCGTATGCAGTATTGTAAGGTCGACTGCGTCCGCTGGATGTGACACAGGGCAGAGTGCGCCTTCGTGACCCAGACCGACATGTAAGCCGACTTCACGAAGAGAAGTGCGCTTAAAATATCCGTAGTTTTGCGGTCTTGATCCGTGCCAGAAATCGGGGATACTACTTGATGTGTGATATTGATCCACCCACTGCTCGGGCCAATGGAACGGTGCATGTTGATGGGAGCGAATGAGGCAGGCGCCACAAAGGACTGGGCGTCCAAAGCATTGGGTACAACGGAAGTAGCCCGGTGCGATTGGGGTGCTTGAATGGGGGCTGACACAGTGTGGAGAGTTTGCGCATGTGAGTGGTAGGTGAGATGGTGCTTTGGCGGCGAACATGTAGGGAAGGTACTCTGTTCGAAGTGTAGGTATCTCCGGGACTGGGGCTTCTGCGGTATTGGGTGCTGGTGGAGAAGGTACTTGTTCCTGCAAAGAGCCGAATAAGGTTAGCGAGAAGCCGAATAAGGTTATCGAGCATCTGCAAATTTACTTACCAGTCCTTTGTGTATCGTAGCCTCGTCCAGAGCCTGTTCCATGTCCATCATCCTGGGGAACTCGTCTTCTGCCTTGCCATCCTCTTGAGGCGGTTGAAACTCAAATTTTGGCTCGATTGTGACACCGCGCGAGGTTTTGGGAGTCGTGAAGATGTCGTCCGCCAGCCAGATTGGATTGTCCTTGGTACGAGAGGCGCTGAAGCGAAGGTTGTCAAATACTTGAACGCGTTTACCGTTTGTCGCTGTGCCGTAGCTGGTGTCTCGGGACCTAGAAGATGCGCCTCACGATGGTCCGGCTCGAGACCCCAACGGTAGAGAGGATCGACTAGCACCCAGCGGAATAGAAAAGTCTCCAGAGATATTCTTACGGTACGAAGGCTTTTGGGGAGAGGATTTGGTGGGCGAGGAGCTGTAATGAGTGGAGGCTGCTTTCGGCATGGTGCAATGATACAGGCATGGATGGGGAGGGTGGTCGATGTTGTGTGCCGTACCAAGGACATCACGTAATGTGACTGACCACAGAACATATCACCATGTCTTGAAAAGGTGAAAACGGGCTATCGGGCAAGACTACCATTATATAACAGACAAACGAAGGTCTACATTGTATAAGGAGTCGGTCTATCCGTATTAAAATCGAGGGCTGCCTGTCGAATCTTTGCCGATGCAAGTACTAGGCTTTTAAGCCAACGCCGCGCAGTCTTAATTCGTTCATGTTTCCACACAACATCCAACAGCCCATCTATCAACGCTTCTCCCTATAGCAAGGGATTCAGAAACCTGTAGCTGTTATAGTAGAAAGGATCGTACCGTGCAGTGACTCATGTAGGTCTCAGGTGAACTCAGGAAAACAGAAAGGAAGTGACCAGGATAAAGCCCGCAATCGTAAGAGTTTGGTTGCTGGGGCATCTGGTATGGTGCCAGCCGGATTAATTAACAGTCAAGCGCCTAATCAGGAAATGGCACTCTTACCACTGGAAGGAACACGTTGATGTCTTGTAGCTCTTCTTCACGTAGTTTACGGCCCTCTGCAAGACGCGTTATTATGTCCTTGATCTTTCGATTTGGGTCATGAGGTTGTAGCTCGTGTAAAGAATTCAGAATTAAAGCCTTTGTACGGACTGGCCCATTTGGGTTTAGGTCATACAACAGATCGTGAGGGAAAATGATAATTCACAGAAAGAAATGTGAACCATTGTCGTTTCCGGGAAAGGCGACGAATTTGTGTTCGAGAGTATGACGTGCTCCAGGGATCCGGACTCTTTTGGGTAATGTTGCCCACTGAGCGAGGTCCCAAGTGCGTGAGTGCAGCACGACCAGGTCCTTCGCTCTTCCCGGCGCCTCCAGGTACGCGTTACCAACTTCGTTGCAGTAGAAGCTACAGAGGTCGGATGTGAGCCACTGTCCAGGCTCCAACGTCCTCAATTGCTCGTGTGGAATGTCTGCTGGAATCGTTGTGCCGTAGAATCGGTCCTCTGCAACGAGGTCTCCGGTGACCGCTTCGTCAATCCGATTCCTTGATAGGGGAGGTGCAAGACGAGCATGGGAGAAAGTCCAGGACATGTGAGAATATATCTTGGACGGATCTTATTATAGAGAGATCGAGTTTGGAAGTGAATCAAAGGGGGAGGAAGGATAGAATAGATACGTAAGGCCGGCGGCAGACGTAACAAACACGGTAAGCTAAAATCTCAGCAATCACGTGGTTCTCGCACCCACAAAGAAATAAGGTTACCGTACCTAACTTCTTCAGCCCCTGACGTCGATCCTACATGCCCTGGGTATTACCGCTTGGTCAGGTGGTCGAAGGGGGTCGTCCAACTCCGGATATTCGGACTCTTCAAGTGTCAGGGTCAAGTTGTAAACTGGACTGAAGACCCTCTAGCATAACATTATCCAGGCAACGTCCCCTCCTCTCTTTTATATGATCTGTCTCGAAGGGCTTGCCGATCTCATAGTCTTTGGTGGGCAATACACTTTAGGAATGTCAAAACGTGGTCTGCAGGAGAAACCGGCCCGTGCAGACAAACACCAGGCTTCATTAAGAGGAAGCTCGAAACGACTATACGTGAGGATACACAATAGCGTTGCAGTACATCTATCATACTAAATCTGCGCGTCTGAAGTCTCCTCGTTCGTGTTCTCCTCGGGGGAATCGACGTATTCGATTTCGTCGTCGTCGATTTCCATATAGTCAGGTCCCCCCCCCCGTGAACAGACCCGCTCCAGCCATTATCAGTATCCCCACACCCAGCGTCAGAGATTTCGGTCCTAGCATTGATGCAGCTAGTGACAGCAGCCTCAGCCACGTCCTTCTCCTTGTCACTCGGCCCCACACGGTCGTTCTTGCTGGACACCCTGTTAGAATCTGGCCCGGTCACTCGTTCCCCATGCAGTGCTGATGCCCCTCCCCTCGCAAGAGCCCTCATAACTGCTGCCCAACGGAAATATGAGAACTGGGACTGAGGGTGATCTAACGACTCGGGGGATATAATAGTCCAAAGGTAGGCTGCCTGTCGGGGAGGCATACCTTCTCGTACCAGGTGTTCCACAAAGCGTCGAGCGCTACTCCGGTGCTCAGCGTACGCGTTGGCAACAACTACAGTACTCCCGGCCGAGTAGTAGTGCAGAAACAGATAATTTACTGCGTGCTGACCGAGGAGAGAGGTAAGGATTGGGGCGTAGTGGCTTGCGTGGAGTGATGCGGTCCGCAGGGTAATTTGGTATCGATTTGGGCGTGAATCTGTGTTAATAGCAATCACCGTCAGATGTTGATCCTCAGTAGAAACTAGACCTCATATAAATACCTGGCATCCCATACAGTCCTCCTGCCATTGGCTCCATCGCTGAGAAATAGGGGCGATGTTAGCAATACTGATGGTTGACGGTTAGTAAGTTGTCTTCGCTCACGGTCTAGCCAGTCATCACCCGAAGAAGTGGAATCGTTCGAACCTGTCAACAGCATCAGGATAGTCACTGAGGTCCATATATAAGTACAAAACTTACTGGTATCGTTGATTGTATCTTCGCTTGAGGTGTTTGCATCTGGGGCAGGGGAATGGAATACACCAGATAGGATCGAATCTTCAATACAGCCTGAGTGGTTTCGAGATGACCGCGAATCTATGTTTCGCTGGGTTCCGATATGATGCGCGCTATGGCTGGGTGAGTGGATTGGAGAGGTATTTGGAGAGCTGATAGGCGTCGAATGACGAGGGTCCCTGGGGCCGGACGTGCTGGATACACCTGCCGCTGCTCTTGCAAAGAAGCTGGTGAGAGCCGGGGCTTGTTGATTTCCTGTCGACCGGTTACTGGTAATCTCTGAGGCTCCAGACCTGCAGGAGAAGGTATTAGGAGATGAAGAAATGCCCTTTGACCCAATGATGGGTGCAGGAGCGGCGGGGCTATGGATCGAAACGCTGTGGAGAGCTTCTGCCAACGAACCAGTAGGATCCTGGTGATGTTCAGGTACCGAGTTAGTAATAGCGGAATGGGTGCTTGACTAATGACTTACGTGTGGAGGCGACGAAGTGACAATCGATGCCTGTAGACCCGAGGGCAGCAAAGCGGATGCGGGCGTCGGGGTCTGAGAGGGTGGAGGGCCTACTAACAGATAAAATACACAAGGTTAGCCATCAAATTATGACAGTATTTGAGTCACGGCTGAGCAATTTACCTGCAGCAGAGGTCGGTTGTGCTACAGCTGGATTGGGGACACCCAGCGCAGTCCTCACCCACCCAGGTTGTTGCTGTAGAGGTATACCTGAGAACTCAACTGCATCGCTCAAATTGGTAAATGAGCAGTGAACTGAACCGCGGAACCCATTCGTCTGAGCACTTGCTTCTGCCCTGTATGAACAAGCAACGCTTAGAGTCAAGGGCAACATGGATAGAATGCTTGGACTTACCAGGTACGATAAACACCCGGAACCCTCCCCGAGCTTACAGCATAGAAGCGTGTCATTGTAGTATAAGAAGTGTGTAAAGAGATAGGGCTCTGAGATAGGACTATTGCAACGGGTGAGGGAGGAGTTGGCACGAGTAAGCGCAAAGGTGCACACCCTTTTATCTGTTGCGTTAGACACACATGCTTTAGCCTCGAGTTCAAACAACTAACAGTGTCTACGTACTAATCTTCATTGATTTACGTTAGTTTCAAAAACGGGATGATGTACCACACAAGCCCCGGGAACAGGTAAGCACCGTTGGATACTCGGGCCTTTATTATTGTGTAGGGCATGTCGCTGTATCGTCTCAAATAGACACTAAGACTACAGTAGGATAAATTGAATAGTAACTAGACCGACAACTATACAACTAAGGATAGTATACAAGCTTATCACCACAAGCGCCCCAAACGCTTCGAGATGAAGCACTGCTCCATAACCGACTTCATTATCATGGCGGGCTTTGTGCAAGAACAAGGAATTTGAGGTTGTCTGTCTTCGGGAGGCCGCTGGGGGGCGCTGTATCCTTTCATTTCGTCAGTGTGAAGAGTGATCCCCAGGCGAAGTCGTCAGACGAGAACCCAACTTTTTCGCTACCTTCCCTTGGACCTCGCTAGACTCCTCTAACCATGAGCGACAACATGGACGCCATAGACGATACACAGGACCTTCGGACTGGTAAGAGCCCACTCTGCCAGACGATGCCGAATGCCGCACGTTGATTCGTGACTGACTATTGATGTTTTATCCTCCCTCCCAAAACCTCTCTCCCTCATATGATCTCGCCGTCTCTCTCTCCTCCCCTTTCCACCCAAAGTGCTTTCAATGCTCGAAGGCTATACTCCGCAGGCCGTGGCGACCGCTCTCCCAAACTTCCACCATGTGCATCTCAACTTCGATTCGAACCATGCGTTACAAGCTCAGCTCATACTTCAATGGGATGCCAACTTCGGAAGCCAGGTGCTTGAAGTATGGAAGCCTTCCGACAGAACATGGACCGAAGTTTTTGGCAGGGCTATGGATGCCAAGCTAGCTATCAGGCTGGCTCTGCCTTCTTTGGGCCGGGCGGGTGTCAGGAGTGTAATAGCTGCAACCGGGGCTGTTTATGGGGGGGAAAAGCTAGTCATTCTAATGGCGGCCCTCAGCGCATGCCCCGACGACACCTGTAGCAAAGGATTACCGACACCAGAACCCGGAACCTCAGCCCAATCGACCGAGCAGCTTCATCGTATACTCCCAGCAACGCCCTCAGTGAACAACAAACCTCTCCAGCCACCATTAAACGAGAGACCGGCAAAAAGCAAGATGACGACCAATCTCCCTACACCTTCAGCCCAACCCCCACTCGCTTCTATCACTAGTTTGAGCCCTTCACAAGCTATAGGTCCTACTCCTTTAGTCTCTCGTCACCCATTTACCCCCGGCTCGGCCAAGGAGAACGTCCACCCTTCTGCATCCAAAGACTACAGAAACTCAGCCTCTCGACCGGCACGACTGCCTTCTACTCAAGAACATTCGGCCACATTTCAACTTTTATTTGCCCAGGATGATGCCAGGCGACTGCAGGCGACTCCCTTGAAGACATTCTCAACCGCTCAACCACCCCAACCAAGCGCTTTTCGCAATGCCACCAACTTACCCGATCTCTCAACTTCCATCAAGCCTCAGGGAGATGAGGCAAATCATGACCCGGTACCGGAGTTTCCATCCAACGTGACGCTCTCCTCGTCAAATCGAACCCAGGCTTCGCGTCTAATGAGCCCCAATATCTTCCTGACTGCTCCCCTCGATCCCATTGCTGAAGAAGAAGGCCACTGTGTGGACCCAAGCTCTCCGAGTCCACGTCGCAAACCAACACCGGTACCCAGCATCCCTGACGATGAAGTTGCCGAATTGGGTTTGGAACGGGTGAATCTTACGGTACCACGAGAGGCAGTGGGGTTCCCAAGCGTCGATAGTTTCAATGGAGAGATGGATGTGGACTATGAGCGAGAAGATTGTACCGAGGGGGGCTCAGATGGAGGCTCTCCAAGCAAGCGTGACGGCAAGGACTATA
The DNA here is from genome assembly GCA_019633595.1 of Tulasnella sp. UAMH 9824. Taxonomy (NCBI): domain Eukaryota; kingdom Fungi; phylum Basidiomycota; class Agaricomycetes; order Cantharellales; family Tulasnellaceae; genus Tulasnella; species Tulasnella sp. UAMH 9824. The sequence continues at coordinate 16,853 of WSUI01000642.1, forward strand.
GTCAGAGTGAGCGAGGCAGAGATTCGGAAGACGGGCATTCCACGCCCGAGGACGACGATGACGAGCCCTTACAAGAAGATTATTCCGATGGGGAGGTTGATCCTGTCGCGTTGAATCCTTGGACTTGGTCCCAGGAGATCAACGACGAAAAGGTAGACTCATGGGGAATTGAAGATTTCATCGGTGGAGACCCATGCAGCACTGCGCCAGTACGAACTAGATGGATGTACGAGGCCCGAAAAGGAGGTAGGACGTTTAGCGTTGAAACTCAACGAGCACCGAACTAACACGAAATGCCTAACAGACAAGAGCGACGAGGAGTATTCTGAACTCTTGCGGGGGGAGCATGTCGAGTTCATGAAAATCCCCGTTGCATGTCGTGCAGCAGCCGGCCAGATGTGGTACAAGGATAGTATGCTCGATTGGGAGGTTAGGGTATTCTGGGCGCCACTGGTCTATCAGTACGCTCTGCTCAAGGATAAATGCGAAGCCGCTGAGGAAGATGGAGACGTTGGAGAGGTTAAGAAAAACGAAGCAAATAGGAGATCTTTGGCTTCGGAGGCTGTCGCTAAGCTGATGGTGCGTTTCCCGGACCTCAGTCCCGACCACGAGCGACGAAGGATTCAGGAGACGTATGGAAAGAAGGGGCTCAGCAAGTACCTTGCGGTTCGTCCGTTTACTTACTCCTGAATAATGAACTCTAGGCTTACCATATGACATGGACCAGAAATTTCGTAACAAATTCACCTCGGACGCTGGGCAGATGAAGATTCTTTACCAGAAAAATGTCGGCAAAGTTGGCATTATCGGTGCAAGCGTTTCAATGTCAACGATGCTGGAGATCTTGGGACGTAACAAGGCCAAAATCGCATATCACCTGTGGGGAAGAACAAAGGAGGGGAAAGCGGAGTGTGACGAGGAGATAGCCCAAAACGTGAATGAATGGGAGGAGGAAAACCCCCAGGCGACCCCATATGATGTGAATCAGTACCGCATTAAGGTCGTTCAGGACGTTCGCATGGAGAAATTTAAGCTCTTGGGTGACGCTGAGAAGGAGAGATGGAAGAAACGCGCCAAGTCAATCCTCAAGCCTGCTTCAATAGAGGAAGAGTGAGTTCCGAAGTTATCTAGCATTGAATTTGACTGACCATACCACACGAATCCTGTTCCAAGGCAATGCTTTGTAGAGGCGACCCTCCCTCACGTTGTCGATCTTTTCAAGCTGCTCGCTGAACAGGGCAACATGCACTTTGTCCTTCTCGCTGCTTCTAAGGCAAGCGTCGATATACCTATAATTGTGTAAGTTGCTCTAATGAATCATATCTATACCGCGCTAAGCGTATTTCGATCCTTACAGACAAGAGTTTGGCCGAAAAGATCCCCACCAACCTCCTTTCCTCTCTGCGAGTGACGGACTGGGAGCACGAATCAGGAGCCGCTATATTGATTATGCGCTTCAACGATTTGGAGGTCAGTACTGCTCCTGCCTAGTCACTAGAAGTGCGCCACTCAAAACAATTCTGGGTCAGGGGGGATCGAAGATGCTGCTTTCCATATTGAGACGGACATGACAGGTGACCTTGGAGACGACGTTGAACAAGAATCGCCAGGTTTCAATGGGGGCTCCAGGCGAAGACATACCAAGCAAGCCGTCGCTACGCCAGCTATTATTCCTCCCTTCAAGCCGGATCTTTCCGAGACCAAGTCTATGCAGAAAATGGCGAAAGCTATATCTGACTTCGTGATTATGGGCGTTGGTAAGCACTCGACTATCCATCTACCGCTGTTACACAAGCTCATTAGGCCGATATCTAGAAAAGCTCCATCGAACCAGAGCAACATGGGACAAGCTAACTCGAGAAGCGCCGACGTACATATTAGTGGACAGGATGCCAATAGACCCCGACGTGCCTGGTCAACGTCTCCAGCTTCAGAAGCCAGCGGCAATGACGTTTCCCCGGCTGAAGGCATTTTTCAAGTTTCTTGTCGCAAGCTACGATGGAACTCTTTCGGATCATGAATGCTTCCGCTTTCGACTACAGTCTCGTCATTCAAATATTCCTACCCCTGTTGCCCCTGTCGATCCCAATGTTCACCATGCTGGTGTAGCAGCAGCAAAAACAAAACTCCCCAAACGTACCTGCGACAACACCAAGCCAAGGCAGAGAAAAGCGAAACGGGCAAGGGAAGAAGAAGAGGAGACCTTCGAAGACCTTAATTCCGAAAACTACGACGGCCTAATGGAAGAACTCGACGAGGCTTTTCTCCAAGACGCCCTTACCGGGAAGGATCCATGGAACCCTTTAGGCCAGGGCAAGGCTGTACGCGTCCAGACCCCACTTCAGAGTTCGACCACGTCCCGGACACCTCACACCATGCCATATTCGGAACTCAAGGAGAGTCGCCCAACTACCAACTTCAAGCCGGTTGCCGTAAGCGCACCGGATAGACCTACGTGTAAGCCGAGACCTAGGCCAAAGCCTAAGTCCGCCATTGAGATCGGGACGGACACCCTGTCACATCCGCTTCTCTTCCCAACTGACGAAGGAGCCGCAGAGACGTGGAAAGAGGTACGGCAATGTATCCATGTGCATTACCGCATAAACACTTACAGTTATCCTACCGTCTAGGTGAAGCAGTATCTGGATATTTGGGGTGCGAATATGACACATTTGGATGAGCAATATCGCAAGATCCCTTTCGTCGGGTTGTCAGGCATCAAACCTGGCCTTGATTTGCCAGCCGCTATCTACTCCTCCATCTGTATCATGCAGCTGTGGAGTGTTTTCCAACCGGATGCTGAGGTAAGCTCTTTTTGGTGCCCAGTTGATTCTGATTTAACTGATGTCGATGCTGCCAGTCCGAGTTTGGTGTCACCCTGCTTCCCAATCTGGGCCTGAATACCCTCGAGCCAAGTGTGAGCGCGCGGGCTTAACGGAGCTAGCGCGTGACCTCCGTAGCGCCGCACTCTCACTGACCACTTGCGACGAGCAGGCCGACGACCACCGAAGACCAAGTTCAACCACCGATTACAGGCAC
>WSUI01000643.1:0-19861 GCA_019633595.1 Tulasnella sp. UAMH 9824
GAGGCAAGGGGATCTGGGAGTGGCAAAAGAGTAGTGATTGCTGAGTACAAGAGTAGACAAGGTAGACAAGGTTGCTGTGTTGGGGTTTGCAGTCCTTCAACGCAGCCTGTATATATACATGAGGACCGGAGTTATCATATCTAGAAAGTCCGAGACAGAAGCATGTTGACCATGCGGTATGAGTGAGACAGAAGCACAGCATGAAGATGCTGGTGCTGTGGGGCAACTGCTGAGAAGACAAGACACGGCATAGAATATAGAAGCACAGCATACATGTATCCGTGTCTTTAGAAGCAAGGCACCGGATGATGTAAGCCTTTGTCGTGGGACCCAGAAGTTGCCGGTGGGTTGTCACAGAGAGCTTGAGGGGATCTTTGATCCGAGTGGAGGCGGAGTCGATTAGTCAGCGGAGTTAAAGCGGAGATGTGCGGAATAAGTTCGGAGTGGTGGAAAACATCAGGAACACATGGTGATCCTGACACCACCTACAATCCTTGGGTTGTAGTGTGAGAAGACAGAGGAGGGTAGAAACAGGGGAATGCAGGAGGCAGCTTGAACTCCACACTCTAAACAACAATCCAATGAGCCAATTACCATAACATTGAACCTAGCATTGCATCAGCATTCAGTTGGAGTTGCTGACTCAAACTACTGCCAAATGTCTAGTTATGCACAGAATCAAGCTTCATAACATGCTTGATAAGAAAGCAAAATCACATCATGGTACCATGAGACTTGAAGGGGCTACTTACTGATGCAAACATGTCATCTATGTGACCACTTTGAATTCCCCACTGATCTGTAAAGCTCAAATGTGAAAAGCCTCAAAGCTACACAGATCCTGTCATCAAGCAGACCTGTATGCTGCTGGACTAGGCATTTGAACATTGTTTACATCAAGTTGTTTCGCATTATATACATGTAGAATTGAAGTGGAGCTACAAGTGGTAACGAATAACAATTCTATTGTCAACAATCACTGTTGTGTCTGCTGTAGGATACTCACCATTCTAGGAGAATATACATCTAGGAATAGCCACTCCTTAGCATTTAGCAGTCTTAGAATGAGAAGGTTCATTCCTTTCTGTGTCTTGTCACTTCTCCACTGAAGCAAAACATCCCCCTCAACCTCTCAACAATTGTGCTAGTGAGGCATGTCCCCCTAATAAGGAGAAATAGTATTTTTTCAATTCTCTACTTTGGTGAATTGTTAAGCCAGTTTCTAAGTTGATCTCTTCCAACTGGTTGGATCAAACCTCTGACTAGCTTCATTCATTATGGGAATGTACACTAACAAAGATAAACACCTTATTCACACTCAAGTACTAGAGGTGCAAGTCATGTGACCCAAATACATGATTTGCAAAGTCTTGCTTCAAAGCGAAACACAACTTGAGGGCTGACCTTGAGCTGTTCAGGCTCCCCATAATGGCAGCTACTTCCTCCAAAATTGTCAGGCCTAGGGGTGGGCGAGCACATCGTGCACGCGGTTCTAACCGTGAGAACGGTAGATCACCATGTGGTAAAGGTATTCGATTTATTAGAATCGATCTGTTAGTATTAGATACCTCTAGGGTAGTACGAATGTATGATTACCTTATTTAGAGTAGTTTTGATGTAGTACCACCAAGCAGCATGTTCTAATTGTCCAGCTTCTATGTAAGGGGTAGATGAAGCCAGAAGCCAGGTACCCCGTTTTCATTGTAATAGGTAAACGAAGGATGGGTCAACCAAGTATATTGCAAATACTTTGTGAAGTTTGACATGTTATGATCAAGTGGATCAAATGGAGCAACAAGAGCATTGTCCATCTAACTGGGTGTTGAGGCTTCTGCACTTGCCAAGGCTCTAGCAGTTCTTGAAACATTGATGCTGATCCTTCCCTTGTGCTACTTGATTGAGTACTCTATGATATGGTTGGCCAGGATGGGTGTTACCTGTGGTGGCACAAGACATCAAACACAGATTCCTGAAAGTTGCTCTAGTGAGTTCATAAGGCATGATATGGAAGGTGTTCAGTTCATATTGTTGCAATAGAACATTCCATTCACTTCCCCAAAGCTGCACAAGTAACACCAACGCAAGAAGCAAGGAACATGGAAACTCGTTGACTCACCAGAAGAAAGGAAAGCAATAGGATGTTGACTAGTGATAACAAAGAAACTCAACGCCCATGGCAGCACCTCTTGAGCAGCGGCGGATGGGGAGGTAGTGAATATAATCAAGTAGTAGTAGTTGTGTACACTCGTAGGTATAATAGGACTTATTGGATTATTTATTCAGAGCTATTCAAACCGCCTTTTATAGGTCAGTGGTACATTTATAGTTAACAGAGGAGAGGGATTCCCTTAATGGGTAATTCCTTATTAAGTCGAACTACTGAGGGGATTAGCCGCCCTCAGTATCTTAATTGATTATCTACCCACGCCCACTAAACCTACGTGCCGTCCGGGCCGTACTCCATCACTCCACCTCAATCTGTCAGAAGCCTGAGGCTAAAAGTATGATGTACAGGATCACGTGCCTCCTTGGAAGTCAATTCAAAGATCACGGAATACTCATTCAAATCAGCAATTTCTACTTCAGGTACGAGTATTTATTGTAGCACTGTGTATTATCTACCATGTACAACTTATTTGAGATCGATTGGTGGATTAATACATGTGTGGTGAAGGTTCTCATGAGGGGGTAGATTTAGGGCCAAACATGGGTCCTTGGAACAAACACAAGTCGCAGCCCACCCTGTCAGTCCAGTGCAAAATTGTCCGCTGAACTCACTCGTCATCACTCTCCTCTTCACTCCCCACCGCGATATCAATCTCCTCGAGCTCCTCGAGCTCCTCGCTGACCTCCTTTGCTCGTTTGTGGCGCTAGATGCGGCGGAGTCGGTGCACAAGGGTATAATTTTGTCACCGCCGGTTTCTTTGGCAGTCTCACTCTCTTCTCCCTGCATCGGGCCACCTCCTTCTCCCACTCCACCAAGGCTTTGGCCTGTTTCCTCCCTCTCTCCTCTTTCTCCGCCCCTCTCCATGCCTTCTTTTGCTCAGCGTGGTCCGTTTCCACCTTCGCTTTCGCCTCCTTCTCAGCCTGCTGCTGCCAGTGAATGTCCCGAAACCGGTCATCAGACATAAAGCGGGCAACCTTTGTCGACATAATCCTCTTCTGCAGATTCTTCTTCTTCTCGTCAAGGTCCGCAAGTCGTGCTGAGAGCTCATCGATGTGCATCTCTCGCAGGATGAGCTGTGCGTATGCCTCCTCCTTCACAGCCTCGATGACTCCTAACATTTCCCGTGACTTCTGAAGTTCATCACTCAGTTTCTCATTCTCCAGCTCAAGCTCCGCACGAGTCATTTTCCCCAGCGGAGTATTCCGCATGAGGATGGAATAATCGGGTTTCAGGTTGTCAGGCGCCGGCTGAATCACTATCGGGGGCAGACGGGCCGCTGGCTTCAGTGGTGAGTCGCTGACTAAAAAGCCAGCCGAGGTTTTCTGCAGCACGTCCCGGAGAGTCGGCTGATTGCTTTCACGGATAGGAGACCTAGGTTGGGGTGTGGATTCTCCGCTCCTTGCGTGACTTGTATCAGGTGAGGAATCCTCGGCTCCCAGATCAATCGCGCTAATTCTCTTCTCGCCTGGTTTCACTAGGAGCTTCTGGTGGAACTCCATCAATGCTCGGGCCGGCATTGGGAGGGGCAGGGGAAATCCTCCTTTGGCCGAATCAACAAGCGTCGGCACCATCTGGTGGGGTTGGACAATGCCCCGACGGAAAGGAACCAAGCCTGTGGCACAAAAGGCAGACTTGATATTCTTCTCCGTGAAGGCTCTCCGTCTTGCGAGTGAGTAGACCGCCAAGAAGTCATTCTTTCCAAGACAGCATTTTTTTAACCGTTCCCATTTTGCCTTTTCTTTGCTCCAATACAGCTTCAACGAACCAAAACACGCAACATCAAGGCCCTGTAAGGCATGTGTAGTGTGTGGAGGGTACGGTATCACGATGATGTTGTGCTCGGCAGCATAGTCAAGGAACTCGACCATGCAATGCGAGCTGTGGCCATCGACGAAGAGGAATCGCGCGCCGACTCGATCCTTTGTGTCCTCGTCAAACGCTTGGATCCAGTCTACCCCCAGCTCACTGTCAATGTAGCCCCTTGCAGAGACTGCAATACTGTCCAGGGGTAATTCTGTAAGCATCCAAAGTGCCGCTGTTGGGGCTCGCACTTACTTTGCCCTATCAGGGTTATTTTCCTGCCAGCTGTCCATCCGATATTTGCCCTTGAAAATAACCGTCGGACGGAGTACTGTGCCATCCAGCACATATAGTTTCAATACATGTGATGTTTTCCTTTTCACCGTTGGTCTGGTGGTGCTGAACTCGCTGCCCTGCTTGGCCCACGACTTTCTGCCAGGGAGCGATCCCGCAATTCATCGGCACCTCGTCCGCTCCAAATATGTTTCGCTCCGGGGGTTTGTGAAGCGCGAAGAGCTCCTCAACGGTATCTTCATAATCCTTGAGCACTGTTGGGTTGAGGCCATTGGCACGAACCCAATCCAGTGGAGTTGCGCAATAGGTCTGAAGGTCGGGGTGACGGCGCATGAAACGCGTTTTCCATTCCTGGCCCAGTTCCACCTCCTCACCACGCTTGGCCTGAATCATTGCGACTGCCTTTTTGTGGATCAAGCGAGGAGTGAGGGGAAATCCCCTTTTCCCCATGGAGATGAGGAACTCCTTAAGGACCTTCTCCTCCGCTGCCGTCAACAACTGCTTCCCAGCGTTAAACTCGCCGATGGTTTTGCTGCCGTTCGTGAGGCGGCTGAGTGTAGAGAGGGGAACATGATAGAATGTAGCTATCTGAGACAGTGTCCGCCTCTTGTGTTTAGGTTTTTTCTTCTCTTCAATCCATGCGGCTCGGGTGGTGGCTCGATTCCTTTCCTTTCGCCTGTTTTCCTTTCGTTTTTCTTCAGATATTGTCCGTGCTTGTACCATCGTGAGAGGGGAAGATGTTAGAATGTGGTTGGGCGAGAAAAGATGTTTCAGTTGTGACCAAAGGGCGATGGGGCGGTGAGGGCATCAAAATGCACGGCGACTCGTGACGTCCGCCCTGAGCGCCTCTGTATGACAGATTACCTCAGGCGCCAGCAAGCTAACCGTCGACAAGAATTTACACAGCGGTTCTCAGTCTCTTTCTGCGTATCTCTGAATTTATGGATTGTGTATAGCCGAGAGCAGCCAGGAGAAATGCGTGCAAGCGTCCAGAGGGGCGATTTTCGCCCGTTCAACGGAGATCTTATTTTATCTTGATTGCCAAACTAGGACATCTCTACTCTATTTTTGTAGAGGGAAAGAATACCTTTTTAATGCAAAAAGAATCATTGTGAGATGCCGTGGAATGGGCGAGAAATTCAGCTTCTTCCAAGGAGCCCCTTATTTCCAGGGAACCGTGTGATCCTGTAAGTGAAGGGTCTGCACAAGTCCTTTAGTCATCACATCCGCTACCATGTCCCCCATCGGGCAGTACTTTAGTTCCAGGATTTTGTTTTGTACTAGTTCGCGTATATAGTGATATCGGATGTCGATGTGCTTCGATCTTGCATGAAATTGATTGTTGCGGGCGAGGGCAATGGCAGATTGGTTGTCCATGAATAAACTTGAGGGCATGGGTTGCGGCGCACCAAGTTCGGTAAGGAGTGATCGGAGCCAAATCAAGTGACGTGCCGCATGGCTGCCGGAGATGTATTCCGATTCTGTGGATGACAGCGATATGATTGGCTGCTTCTTTGCTGACCAAGAAATGGCTCCTCCCACCAACAGAAATGCATATCCCGAGATAGACTTGCGGTCTTCGTTAGACGCCCAATCTGCGTCCGTATAGCCGTCCATGACATCGCTTCAGTAATCTTCTCCCCTGTAGGTTAATCCCATGGTTGCCGTCCCCTTTAGGTATCTAAAGACACGCTTGACAGCGATCCAATGCTCCTCGCCAGGGTCCGTTGCGTATTGGCTGAGTGTGTGGAGAGAGTATGCGATGTCCGACCAAGTACAAACTGCCACGTAAAGTAATGATCCGAGGGCCAGGGTATATAGCCCCTTGTCGATAGGGTCCGTCGTCCGCTTCTTCAGTGCCGCGTTTGGATCCATAGGGGTGGTAACCGGTTGACAATCCTCCATTCCAAATCGGTAGAGTAAAGACTTGATGTATGCGGTTTGGCATAGCACGATCTTGTATTCATCGGGTAGATGTTCGATTTTGATACCAAGAATCAGTTGTGGCAGTCCGAGGTCTTTTGCGTCCAGAATTCGCGGAATCTCCTCTAGGACCCTGTCCAGGTCCGCTTTCGTCTCTGTCGACAGTAAGAGGTCGTCCACCCAGCACGTTACGATTGTAATTCGGCTCTTGGTTACTCGGATGTATACGCAAGGGTCGGCCTTCGATCTGGTGAAGCCGAGACTGATCATGTTGCTGTTGAACTTGGTGTTCCATTCATGTCCGGATTGTTTGAGGCTGTAAAGGGTCTTGAATAGCCAGCAGACCCTGCTGCTTCCATCGTCAAACCCTTCCGGTTGCCGCATATAGATCTCTTCTTTGAGTACTCCGTTAAGGTACGCTCCTTTGATATCCATCTGGCGGAGGATGCGTCCGTTGATAGCAGCGAGGGCGAGTACAGTGCGCTGGGAGTTGAGTCGAAGGGTTGGCGAGTATGTGTGGATGAAATCTATTCCAGGGATCTGGGCATACCCCTGAGCCACGAGCCTGCCTTTGTAGCGCTCGGTGGTGCCGTCGGCTTTGAGTTTCTTCATCAGGACCTAACGACACCCAATAGCTTTTCATCCCTCCGGTAGGTTGACAAGCTTCCAAGTCCCTTGCTGTTTGAGCTGGTCGATTTCTTCCTGGGCGGCCTGCTGCCATTCGTCGGTGTCTTCGAGTTCTCGTGCCTGAGCCAGGGTCTTGGGTCCATCTTCGGAAAGGAATGCTCATTCGGCAATGATTGACACATTGTCCTTAATGCCTCTCCCCCTCAGTCTCCCAGAATTCTTCGGCTAATTGATTGTCATGCCGCTGAGTTGACTGACCATGCGCGATTTGCTTTTCTTCTTGGGTGCTGGCGTTGGCAACTTCGGTTGCCCGTCCGGTTCTTCGGATTCGAATCTAGGGTCGTCGGAGTCTTCTTCACCTTCGATGGAGATGCGGTTGATTGCCGGCGTTATGCCCAATGGTGGTGGCGTTCCTGTTCGCTGTGGTGTTGTAGGAGTATTGGTAGTGTTTGTATCGTATTTTGGTGTCGAACTGGGAGTGCTTGGGGTTGTTGGTCTTGCTGGTGTGGAAAAGGTCGTCGGCATTGGCGTTGGTGAAGTCGGCGCCGAACTGGGTTTTGAGCATGGCCGCGTATTCGAGGAGTCCATCGTGCGCGTCAGTTTTCTTCTTTAGAAATTTGACCCCTTCGCGTCATGACTTGTCGTCGATGAATGACATGTAGTATTTGTGCTTGCCGAGTGACATAACTGGTGCTGGTCCCCAAACATCGGTGTGAGTGAGGTCACCGATTTCTTTGGCACGTTCCGAGGGAGTGGTACTGGAGGGGGTTTGGCGCATCTTTGCTTGGATGCATGCCACGCATTGGTTCTTTGCTGAGTTGGGGTCGATGTCGAGTCCGGTAACTGAGTCTTTCGCTTTCATGATTTTGATGCCCTTCATACCAGTGCGTGCGAGTCGTCGGTGCCATTCATCCCAGGTAAGTGACTTCTTTGCCGCTTCCGCTGCGAGTACGCGTTCCATTGCTCTGGTTTTCACGTTCATGAGGAATAGGCACCCATTCTTTGTTCCAACAGCGATGGTATTGTTGTCCTTATCCTTCAGCTTGCATTTCCCTTTCGAGAATGTAGCCCTGCCACCAATATCGTCCATGCGTCCAATTGAGATTAGGCAGTTTGGCACGGTGGGCATGTGCATGACGTTCTTCAGGGTGTGGCGGAAGACCCTGCTTCCGACTCGGCATTCCAGCTCAACGGTTCCCCTTCCAGCTACTTTCATGTTTCCACCCACTCCTTCTACCGTCTCATTCTTCGAAGGTTCGTATGCCTTGAACATCACCCTTTCGGTAGCAAGGTGGGAGGTAGCGGTGGTATCGGCATACCACTTGAATCGGTCTGCAGGTTTCGATCCGGTAAGCTGGGCTGCTTCTTGGGTGACGTAAGCATGATCGCTGAGTGCTCCGACCGCTTGCTCAGCTCGGTTGCCTTGGGGTCCGTTCCCTTGGTGCTGATGCTTCTGTCCCTTCCTAGGGCTTTGTCCCTCTTTGCCTCCACCCTTACTCCAGCATTTGGCTTTGAAGTGGCCAGTCTTTCCGCAGTTATGACAAATTCCCTCTTTCTTCTTTCCGTCTTTGGGGCTGTTGAATGGGCGTGGATTCTTTCTGAACGTGAGTGCGTTGTCGCTTCCTCCTTTCTCCCGCCGGCATCTATCCTCGTCGATAAGCACGGTGGCTAGTTCCCCACCGGTGATCTTCTTCTTCTTTCTGTCAGCATCGGTCGAAACTCGATTGGTCGCTCCAAAGTAAGCTTGCATGAATGCGTCCCAAGATTCTGGTAATGACGTAGCAAGTATGGCAAGGAATTCATCATCACTGATCTTCTCTCCCATTAGGTGGATCTCGTTCTGGATCTGGCACAACCCAGTGATGTGGGCCACCATGTCGGCTCCCTCCTCCATCGTGTTCCGGTAGAGTTTCCTTCTCGAGGCAAGTGCTCCAAGTGCTCCTCTGGGTTCCTTGACTGCTACTAACACATCCCACATCTCCTTCACCATGTCGGCCAATAGGATATGAACCATTTCGGAGTCTCCGATTGATAATTCCAGTTGGGTACATGTTTGTCCATCTTTACGATCCCATTCTTCCTTCCTTCAGGTTTCTTTGGCATCCGGGTTCTTTGGATCTGAGACAGTGGGTCGCACCACGTAGTCGGGTCCCATTATGTACTTCAATAGTCCTCTCTTGCGGAGTACGGCCATCACCCTACACTTCTATTGCAGCCAGTTGTCGCCTTGGAGCGGGTTGATGCTGTAGTACGCAGAGGGTGCACCTATGCTCGTGGCAATCGCCGATGCATCTTGTGTCGATAGAGCCATGGGTCTGGGAGGTACGTTGGGTAAGCAATAGGATGTTGACTAGTGATAACAAAGAAACTCAACGCCCATGGCAGCACCTCTTGAGCAGCGGCGGATGGAGAGGTAGTGAATACAATTGAGTAGTAGTAGTTGTATACACTCGTAGGTATAATAGGACTTATTGGATTATTTATTCAGAGCTATTCGAACCACCTTTTATAGGTTGGTGGTACATTTATAGTTAACAGAGGAGAGGGATTACCTTAATGGGTAATTCCTTATTAAGTCAAACTACCGAGGGGATTAGCCGCCCTCAGTATCTTAATTGATTATCTACCCATGCCCCACTAAACCTACGTGCTGTCCAGGCCGTACTCCATCAGCACCAAGCACTACAAGGCTTGACTTGTGGCTCAGGGGTATGTGCAAATCCCTAGTATAGTTTCATACACACCTACTCCTCAACCCTCCATCTTGACTCTCAGCACACAGTTCTTGTATTTGCAGCCATTAACGGATGCATCCTATGACAGATGGACATTACAGGGGCATATCTAAACAGGATTCTCAAATAGGAAATCTACATGCAGCAACTGGAGGGGTTCAATGATGGAAGTGGCAAGGTCTGCTGGCTATTCAAAACCCTTTACAGCCTCAAACAATCTGGACACAAATGGAACACAGACTTCTACCAAGAGATGCTCAACCTTCGCTTTGTCACATCCTTGGCCAACAACCACATTCTATGGGTGGAGCACTTAGCAAATATGCTCAGGGTTCAGAGGGAGATCCAGATGATCCTCAATGTGAACAACTTAGAGAACCCTCACATAGTGAAGACCCTGAAAGCCCTCATGGTTATTGTTGTGGAACCAAACTGTGGGATTCGCTGCCAGCGACCCACCTGAACCCCCCCCCCTTTCATTGTAGGTAGTTTCCCATTTACTTTAGTTAGTGCTCACTAGTAGTAATTCTTTCCTCTTCCTATTGCACCTGGAAATGTAATTAAATTAGTCAAATAGCAAGAGGATAGTTAATTATCTTACAAGCTTTGTTTGGGAAACTGGTGCACTTATGAGCCCTTTTCCGTTTGTTTTGCCTTGCCAAGCTGCTCTGGCTCAGCAAACCAAACATTTGAGTCATTTATATTAATCATAGTACTCACCTCGCTGTAATCAGTGGGGAGTGCCACTGCTCGCTTACAGTGTTAGGCACACAAGTCATATGATTCAAACATGGACTTGTCACCGAAGACTATGCAGCACAGTTGTACTCCTCCAAACCCTCTAGTAACGTAATGAATAATGTAGAATACATTAGAGTGCTCTAGAAAACTCTGGGTAGAATTTAATTCAAAAATAAGTAAGGCTGAAGAGACTACGGAGTGTCTCTTCATCCCACTTTTGCCCTCTAACTCCAGAGCTCTCTGTGTGCCTCCAAACCTTGTTTTCCCTGTCGCAACAAACAGGAATATGTTAAATCTATTCCAACAAATATGTAATACATTCAGATCTATCTCAATAAATACATCACTCACCCAGCGTCTCAGACATGTTCTCTAATAGGAAATAACGATCTGCTAATCATGTTCCTTTCTGGACCTGTGCAGCCCTTGCATGTTCATTAGACTAGTAGATTTAGTGTCTAATCTATGTGAATAACTTTAAATTTACGTTTGTGTTCCATTCTAAGATGAAAAATCCATATTTACTGTGCTTGCTATTGAGAGTGCCACCTTGTATCCCATGCCCCTCTCATACCTACTCGACTCCTCAGAAGTCTCCTATGGATATGTCAAACAAGGTAACCAAATCATATTATATCCTATTTCACTATTAAGCTACTTGTGAATTCTAATTGTCTACCACAGGCAACTTACCATTCCCACAGTTACAATGCCTCACTGCATCTCATCCCTGGCTCTCAACAGATATGTCCACTAGGTTGCTTTGATTCAGGTGAACTGGTTTGCTGGTGGAACAGTCACTCTGATGGAGAACAGAAGAGGGCTGGTGGGATGCTTGTTGTTGCAGGGCACATGTTGGGCCTGGTGGGCTGCTTGCATGTGCCTGGTGACCGAATCCTTGATTCCACTGCAGCTAAGGCCAGCAGGTCTCTCACCAGCAGCAGAATAAGTGGGGAGTGCAGCATCCTGCAGTGATGTGCCTCATGGGGCTCTGGTGTCCTTTTTCAACTCCTGCTACTGGTGCAGCCCTTGGACCAGTGTGATTGTTATGCTTTTGACTGCTGCAGACCAAACCCTGGGACCTTGCACCACCTGGTGTGTTTGGACATTCAACTCACTAGCTACCAACAGTCAGATGAAAATTGAGGGCTGTGTCACTGAGTCAGAAACTAAATCTGTGACGACCTCATCACATCACAATCCACAATAAGGTCACGTGTTCCACATTTCCCCATCACATGATTTCTTCCCCCGCATCTCTCGATCGTACGCTGCCGCCCCTCCTCCTCACGCTCCTTACTCATCCCCTCATTGTATCCATGCTGTTCTTACTCATGCGACGCGTCATCCTGTTCCATGGTATTCCATCATCTTCTTTACTATTTCGGGTTATTCTAAGTACAGCCGCTCTTTAGTATTTAAGTACAACGGAATGAGGAGGTTTGTTCCTCATTCTGCCTCTTGTCTACTTCTCTACTACAGCAATACAACTCCTCTCAGCAATCGTGCTAGTGTGGCGTCCCCGCCTAGTAACCTCGCTCTGATAACCATAGTCCAAGTCCTCCACCCATAGTCCCACAATCAGATACGCCTTGCTCAGTTTCTACGTCCATAGAACCTTGACAAAATCAACTGTACCTGCAGTGCACAAGTCGTACAGAAAGGTTAACAGTCAAACTGTTCACCCACCAGCAGCATCAAAGATCAACCGCAGCACATTCAAGGGGGTACCCTCCATTGCTGCACAAACAATCAAGTCCCTCTTTCATAGGGGTGGATCTACAATCTTGTTACTGCTGTACTGAATGCACAAGATCTTACTGCTCTGGATGGTGCTATGCAGGATATATTATGGTAGGCCATTTGCACATTTAATAAAACCACAAAACACTTGAAATATTTGGGTGAAAATGCTGAGATTTCATGAAATTTCGCAAATGTTTGGCTTTTTTCGAAATTTTTCAATTTCGCAAAATATGTTTCAAGGTCTTGGTAAAAGTCTGAAACAAATGTTTGGATTCTCAAAACAGATTGTGTGGATACATGAAACAAATGTTCTGGGCATGAAAGAAAAGTTCGGCAGCACAAAACAAATCTTGGGCCTCCCAACATTTCAAAAACCCCAAAACATTTGTTTTGACTGCAAAACATTCCAACTTTTGAGCTTTTTGGAAAGTTTGAGGGCAGGGAAAAAATGTTTGGGAGTTTCAGAAATGTTGGGAGAAATGTTCCGACAAACAGATTAGAGGTTTCAAATGTTGGGGAAAAATGTAGGGCAAAAGTTTGGATTCTGGAGATCTCAAAAAAAATAAATTTGGGGAAAGGTTTAAGGTCCAAGAAAATGCTTCAAACTAATCTCCTGGAGTCCAAAATGTTAGGGAAAAAGTTTGGGGACATATCTGGACTCTACCAAAATGTTTCCGTGAAAATGTTTCAGTGTTCTTAAAAGTTGGGAAATGTTCAGAGAAAATGTTGGGGAAGGGCTGAGATTCGAATAGGGGGGCTCACCAAAAGGTAGATATATGGGTGAATATGGGCAGAGGGGGCGCTGGGGGTGCAGTGAGGGTACTGACATGTCCTGCTGTGACAGCATGCCTTCGATCACAGATTCAATAGGAATGATGTAATCCCACGGAAAGCAACTGACTTGGAGTGGTAGGAGGGATGGTAGGAGCTTGGAACATAGACAAAAAATGGACTGGGAGCGTGGTGGCACTGAAGGGAAGAGGTCAAAGGCCATCAACATGCGTTGGAGAGATGGCATGCGTGGTTTTGGATGACCTATTGGACATGACTGAAGTGATACTCAGGAAAGTGACTAGGAAAACCATCTAGATAGCCTTGCAAGGAATAGGTTGGGTGTGGAATGATCAAGATGTAAGCAGAACTGGGCAAGGCATGGCCCAGGGATTGATGCACATGGGCAACAGATGGGGGCACAGCAGCAAATGTATTGAGGGGATCTAGCTTCTGACTTACTACTGACTACCTAGAAGCTAACTACAGGAGAGGCAAGATAGGAGAGGAGGGAAACCACAGAGAGGAAAAGCTGAGCACTTCACTCAGCAGCAGGAAGGCGACTAACATCACTGGGGCCTAGGATGTCTTTGATTGTGAGCTCTGTCAATGCTAGCTCATGTTTCCAAAGGTACTCTCCAAAGATACTCTCCATTATGAATATGATCAATGTTGGCCATCAAGCACCCAAGGCTCAGAGCAACACCACCATTGCTATCCTGAGCTTTGCAGCGCCCAGCCCCCTCCAACTTGTCCAGGATCTCATGGCCATCACTCCACACAGATGCAATGAGCAGTGTTCCATACTTGCTCCACAGATCTGCCCACATCGCAGCACACATCATTCCGTTCCGACAGCCAGGAGCATGCTTTGGGGTGTATGGAGCAGCATACAAATCCCGGCAATGGTTGAAAATGGCAGTTGACCCTTCAACCAATGCAAAGTAGGCATTGGGGCTGTGAGGAAGGAGCCATTCAGTTATGTGGTTGCAAGGGAGTTTGTCAAGGGAAGTGTGAAGGAGGGAGAGAATTGCTGGGCAAATCCACTGATAAACCTCATACCTCAAGGCTAAATAAAGCCTCTCAGTGGGGGGGAGAGTGGACCAGTGACTCAGATGTGCTATGGCAGCCTCCATAGCAAGCTCTACATCCAAGAAGTGGCCAATGCAAAGCAAACCCTTGTAACCCTCAGTTGTGAGTGGGTTCTCTCTAGAACAAATGGAGTGTGAGAATGTGATCATATCCCTGAGTAGGAGTTCCTTACTGGGCAGCTCATGAGTTGGGTGAAAGGATTTGAAGCAAAGCAGCAAAGTCAGAAGCTTCAATTGCAGGTTCAACTGCAAGCTCAATTGGGTTCACATTGGAGAGACCCTCTACAGTGGTATGATCTTCCCTCTGGGGCAGGGGAAGAGGCAGTGTGTCTTTGAAAACAGGGGAATGGTCCACCAGGAGGCTTGGTCGATACAAAAGTGGATATCCTTCACCTGAATGCCCATATCAGGATTGGACTCGGCTTGAATAATGACAGCAACTTACTTTAATCATAGTCATATTAAGGTTGGTGTAGTGGTCTGGGTCATGAATGAACTGGTTTTGAATGAACGGGGTGGGACTGGGAGTGGGTAAATGGCCAGTCAACCTTGCAACTGCTGCATTTGCAGCTGCTTGAGCAGCTGGGGATCGATTGGAAAAGTCCATTCTGGGTCACAGGTAGCTTAGAGCAAGTGGGAGGGGAGGTGTCAATATAGGTGTGGGGATAGCAGGTGTGTGGTGGTGGATGATGATTTGTGGTGTGGGAAAGCTGCTGCCAAAATGATTCACCTACTTCCCACACACCATTTGCCATCAAACCACCACCATGTCTCCCACTCCCACCCTCCCAAACCTTCCTCCTAATGCCCCAGTTGACTGTCAGCTGGCATATGAAAGCTTAACCTCAGCTTACATGCACATCATCCATGTTCTTGCCCAAGAACAGTATGAGAATCCCCACCTTCTCAGAATCCTTGACAATGATTTCAACTCCAAGGTTGCTACTCTGGGTATTCTCCAAGCTGCTGGTACTCCAACCAGGTGGATTCAAGAATGCGCATATGCTTGTTCAGACCTAATCAACACTCTCCAGGTTGCCATTGATACAGCTGAGGGGTTGTGAGGGCAGACCTCTGCGAGTAGACATGCAAGGTGTTAGGAGGGTAGGACTAACGAATGGAATGTGTTCGCAGGCAATGGCGTTCGATTCGCAGTCTGGCGAGGGATGCAACAGCTAGTCGTGTTCCTCTAAGGGTTTAGCACGTCAGAGATGCGCTAAATGAGTTGACTTATTTATCAAGATAAGTTGAAATGTATGTACCTATTTATCATGATAGGCCAATGAGGATCCTGTTTATTGGGACAGGGAAAATGAAGGTGGCCTCACCAATGCGCTGGTAGAATAGATGGGTGGATAAGTGGACAACAAGACAGATGCTGTCTTCCCGGCCATATTTATGTATGAATTAAGAACTAGCTAGAGTATTCTAGAATATTCTACTATGTACTACTGTACTTGCTGATGTTCAGAGGAACGGCAGCCAGCTACAATCACAAGTTGTTCTCTTGGCGATGAGCCTGCGTCTAGGTCATGTGACGGGTGCGCTTAACTTGTTAAGCGAGTGTAGGCACTCCAGCAAGTCAGAGAACATACATTGAATAATAGAAATGATTCAGAGAAATGATTAAAAAAGCTGAGTATGTGAAAGAGAAATGTGACACAAGAGGAAATTTCCACATCAGGAGAAGATCAGCAGTGTGAATGACTGTTCTTGAGTGATGTTAACAAAAAGATGTCATTATAGAAATAGGAGTGTTCACAATGTTTGCATCAAGCATCTCTGGATGGAGGTTATCACTGAAATTTGGAGCAAAGTGGGCACAATTTTTCACCCTCCTGAAGGTATGCCATGCCTGAACATCAACAATAGCAATCACCTCAGAAAACACATCTGGAATACCTAAGGAAATGAAAGGACCTGATGTGAAAAAAAAAACAGCTCAGCCAGTGCCTTTGTGGGCTCAATGGTGATTGCAAGCGCCCCAAGGTGAGGAAAGGCTGTGGCGCAATTGACTAGGGTGGAGAGCTTTATGCCTAGGTGAGGGAGATGGTTGGGTTCGTCGTGAAGACAAAGTCTCCTGAGCCAGGGAAATGTTTTTCCAAGCTCTATAATATCCTCATGACGAATAGGAAAGCTCTTCGAGCTTGATAACTCCAACTCCTCAAGATTGTGAAGTGCTGAATAGTGTATAATATCTTGATATCCGGAGGGCAACCACTACCCCCTATCTTGAAGTTTCAGCCAAAGAGTGTAGGGGCATGGGGATCGTGTTTGCATGACTCAAGTAGTCCAGTTTGCTGTCAAATAGAATGTTGGTCTCCCACTCTTGTAGGTCTATTTGGAGGGCATTATAAACCAGATGTTGTGCTATATCTGAAGCTGGGGGAAGCGCAAAAAGTGGGAAGGTGAAGGATTTGATCGCTGTCTGCTGCAGAAACTGAACAAGTGCTTTGATGATCAGGGTCTGTAACTTGTCTTCGGTGGCACAGTTGGGTAGTTTGATAGCCATGTTTTTGACTGAAGTGTTAATGAAGAAAAGAGCAAAATGTAGGTTCTGCAGGTCTTCAGATAACAACCAACTGATATCTCAGAGATTCGGTAACAAAGGCCCATAGTTGTGAGGTTTGAGGGCGAGAAGGGTAGTGAAGGTGGCCATCCAAAAGGCACTGTCATCTGTGCTGTAGGAACTATATGTCTATCTCACACCACACCCATATAACTCGCTCTAGACTGTTTGCTGACGTTTCTATTCTCTTCTAGATGGTTCTGAAATTACTAACACTGTGCTCAACTTACCGAAGCACAGTTTGTCCACAGTCTTGGAATGTCTCTTTATGGTAATCACTCCTAATCCTGTTATGTGCCCTTGCTACAATTCGGACCGTGCTTCTATTCCGCTCTGTGAACATATGCAGTAGGGTAGTTGTACTGGCCTCCAGTTAACAACAATTGAAGTCTTACAGCCACTGAATTACTTCTGGTGAACAAGACCTACAAGACTGTATGTTTTCTTCAACTTATTCTATCAACTACAATAGCCACATCATGTGAGTCACTTACCTACATCTGCAACTCCTACATGCACCCATGAGCACATCCTTGTCTGTATCATTGTAATGCAGGTAGTGCACATATTCTCTGTAAAACTTCAATCTTTCGAACCCTTCAGCACTGAATTCTCCAGCAAAAGCCTATAGAAATCACCAACACAGCAGTGTGGTCAGCATCTCCACGAGAGCTAGAGGCAAGACGATATGCACTAGCTTCCTGTTGCTCTCAAGAGGTCCTAGGTGTCAAGAGGGTAAGCGGTTATGGAGACATGAAGGTGATGGTCGACAATAGAATAGTTATTCGTTTACCACTCGTAGTTCTACTTATATACAAACATGAAACAACTTAATACAAACAATGTTCATCAGGAAAAAGGGTTATTGCTATATATTTGGCCACCTAAAATGTTGTAAAACATACTTTCTTATAGTTGGAGGAAAATATCTAGGGTACTGTATGAAGATGTTGTTGATCATATCATACTGTATTTGGGGGCTATTATATAGGCTACCATTGTCTGCCATTGCAGTATTCTGAACTAGCAAGCCATCATTGTATAGCATCAAATAGCCATATATCTGAATAGGCTCCCATATCCCCACATATTTCCTCATCATACTATAGTGGCAAAGGGCCATAGCATCTCATTGCCACATTGCTCAATCTCCATATAGTTCCCCATAGTCATCTATACTTGCACATAGTTATCTGTAGCTGCCCATAGCTGCCCATAGCTGCCCATAGCTACCTCTTGACATGAAGCTATTTGGCCACGATATACATCATGATTGATTTCCTAACATGGATGAAAAGGTATGAACATCAAGGTGGGCATTGAGCAACAACTTATCACAGTTATCCAACACATTAGAGCTTGACCACCAATGATTCACTTTTTTCCCATAATAGGGAAGCAGGTGGCAACTGCGAACAATTGCATCTGCTGGGATTATGCTGACCTCCGGTATATGGTGCCTGTCAATTGATGGAAACGTGTGATATAGGCCAGGGGCTAGGTCCCCAGAGCTCTGTCTGAATGGCTTGAACCACTCAACATATGCCAATAATGGCTGTCCATTCCAAACTGCATTATCCTGAAGGATAGTTGCAGGTAGTTTGAATAACATTCGCACACGTGCAGGACGTGGGGGTCCTATGAGATGCACATCAACAAGAAAGGCAGCAAGAGTGGATAAGGATGTAATATAGACTTACCAGTGACCTGTCGAACCAAAACCGTATCAAAGCAGGGGTCTTTCTTTAAAGATTGCAGGATACCAGGCCTTTTTGGAGGTGTTGCCCTCACAACATCCATCCACAGAGTACCTGGCTCAGTGACTGAAGCCAAATGGATCCCAATTTTCTTGAACACCAAGAAACGGTCATGGTATGTGGGTTGGAGATATTGTGAATGTAATGTTCTCTCCAAGTATTCCTCCAATACAGACAAGAAGTCTTTGATAGCAAAATTCTGTTCAATGATAGTGATTGGGACTGACGGAAGCAGAGAAACTCTGGCAAATGTTATTACAGATCTCTGCACCTGAACAGTCTGAGGCTCAGCTGCTTCAGTGCTCTCAGACGAGTCTTGAGGATGATCTATTTCCATCTGGGGATCTGCATGGATGTGAGCCTCAGCAGAATCACCATAATTGGAATTGCAATCTTCCTCTTCATCACTATCACCCTCATCCAGGTCTGGCTGGCGAAGGCTAATCAGTTCATGGCTGATGGTCACTGCTTCCATGTGGGACATGAAGGTTGTCATTTGCTTGGTGTAGTCCTTCTTATTGCTTGCACAATATCCAGATTTGGCATAATCAATGTGGAGTCGCTCAGGTGTTTCTGTGTTATATCCATCTGGTGTGCCATGGAGATGGATCAGGGCGGAATAGTGTATTAGAGCATGAAGTTTTGGGATGTTGAAGTGATCCTGGACATCAGCAAAGGCACCTTTGTCTTTAAGGTCATGGAACGTTTCCAGCAATTCATCTAGCATGCTGAGGTCGTCCTCATCCAAACTGGGCTGTTGAGCCAAATAAATGAAATCCAGTAAGGCTTTTGCAGCCTGAAATGTCTGGCGAGGTACCGCTCCAGCAATTGCCCCTAAAAACACCTTTTCCATTTGTTTGTATTCATTACCTGTCCACTGTGAGACCTTGGATATCCCATGTTTGAAATGATGAAGGCTTGGATGTGATGGCATTGACATATAGCGTTTATCCATTTCCTTCTCTCCCATTATTGTTTGGCACCAACTAAATAGATGGTCCTTGAAAATGCCCTTGTGAAGCTGATGCAGGATATCAGGGGGGAATGCCATGAAAATATTTGAAAAGGGAAGATCGGCCCAGAATGGTTTATTGACAATTTGTAGGCCATCAAGATCAGCCTTGGTGTGGGCTCTCTCATCCCCTTCAAATGCTTTATTGATTGTTTCCTTGGCCGATTCTGGATCTCGTAGGACAGAGACAACCCTTTGACCATACCTGTCCTTGGGTAGGTCACCTTGCTCATCCGCCTGGACAGGGCATGGTGCACAGCGATTGGCTTTGACACATGCAGCCAATGATCGTTCAGGATGATCAGCTATATAGGCTGAGAGCAAGGGATGAACACGCCGTGTCTTGTTATCAGCACAATGCATATTGACTCCCACAATGCATATTGACTCCCTGTTTTCCAGCAGTTACCAATGGCTCCACAAACCTCCACATGCAAGCAGGAAATAGATCATGTCCAATTGCTTTGCGTTTGGAATCTGACAAGCAATGAAGCTTGGCAACTGGAAGATACCCCAATAACAGCACAGCACATTTTGAGGTCTTGCGACGCACCCGTTTGGAAATGTTGCCTATAGTCAGGTACACAGGCCAAGCTGCTTTGTCACCTGAGAAGTAGGAGAGCTTGGT
>WSUI01000644.1:0-19837 GCA_019633595.1 Tulasnella sp. UAMH 9824
CACGAATCCGCCTTATCCGAGCCCGAGTATCAAGCCTACACCTGCATCCTCCACGAGATCGCGCCCGAAACCGCTGGGGCAGAATGGGAAGCCGCTCAAGTGCCCATGGGAGAGGCTAAAGGCTGGATTAGAGGAAAATACGCCGTCGACGCTGCCTTACTCGACCAGGTGCGTCACCTTTTTGATCGACGGGTTTATTCGTTCCTGGACTGCTGACTGACTGACTGGTGCCCGCCTCCCCGATGCCTTTCATTACCTCAGATACTTCGTCTCTTCCCTGCAACGGCCTTTCAAGCGAGCACCATCAAAGGCCCTCAGCTCCTGGCTATCCTTCGGCTCATCTCCCACGCGCAGGCTGGGCTGGGCGTCGACAGGTCGCTGGTGTTTACTCAAGGTACGCAACGCAATTACGCTGTTCAGTACCCCCAATTAGGTGACTGACCGACCCCCCCCCCACGCACACTTGACCCCCCGACAGCGACGAAACCACTCGGCTCCGAGATCCAAGCGGCCAATGTCATTCCCCTAGCATCTCCTTTACCACCACCGCCGTCGCGGTCATCTCCTTACCCTAAGCCGCCCCCTCCAATACGTCAGGGCAGTTCGCATACAGCACCCCCTGACGGAGCATCATCATCCGGCGGCCGACGAATTTCAAGCGAGGACGCAGCAGCATCTCGCACATCCTCCCTCTCTTCGAACCCGTTCCGTCGCTCGCTCTCGCAGACGCCGGGAGGGATAGGAGGGGGTCCGTCGTCGTACGCGCGGTCGCACTCCGCAGCTGGCGCGGACGACGAGAGCAGCGACGGCGGCCGACGATCGCCCACGTACTCGGCTCCAGCGATCACACGCGCCTCGCGCCCACCTTCCGTTACGAGGTCTACGGCTCGGAAAGGAGCGACTCCAGATGAATCTCCGTTCCCTAGTAACAACCCGTTCTTCCGCCCGCCAGACAGCACCGCCGTCACTCTGCCCGTTGCGCTCCCGCCATTACCACCCCGGAAACCCCCAAGTCAAGCGTCGGCGCCACCACCACCACCATCATCTCATGTACCAATACAACCTCCTCCACGACACCCTGCTCCTCCACCTCCTCCGAAACTGGCTCGAAAGCCGTCACATACGCACTCGACCTCGACCTCCAACTTGATCCGCCAGAGCTTGATCGCCGCTAAAACAACACCCAAAGCTCCCGAAGGAACGTTAGCATCCGCGATGAAGAGTCTCGTCATCGTCAAAAGCTCGACTTCAAACCACCCTTCCTCAGGTTCCGGCTCTGGGGGCACGTTGAAGGATCGCGTGCGCGGGGAGAAGGAGAAATCGTCGGAATCGTCCGCAACTACGACCACAGCGTTCTCTCAAAGCGGGCGCTCGGCTGTTACAAGCAGCAGCAACACGCCGAGCTCGTCAGCTTCGGCGTCGTCGATGGAGTACGTGGCTGCGGCGCGGGTCCAGCCTCCAAAGCCACCAATACGGTCCACTACGACCATAGCGACGACCGCAGTCACCGCACCGCATTCTCGTTCGGCTTCACCATCGAAGCTGTCGCCAACCAAGCTGTCCATGGCTGAGGCTCAAGACATCGTTCAGATCAGCGCGTCGTCGTCGACGACGTCCGTGTCCAATTTGTCCTCGACTGACTTGACGTCGACGAATCGACCCACTCGATCAAAGTCCTTACATGGAACCGCTTCTTCGGGCTCGATTAAGGGCCCTGTGCCGACTCCACCACCGCGGCGAAGGCCCGAAAGCGTGCAAGTAACGGGCTCACCGTTCGTGAACGCACCAACTTCAGCTCCGTCAGCTACCACCGCCGCCAGCTCTCCGTTCAACCTCTCCCGAAGGTCGTCCGTCCAACACCCTCCACCACGTCCAGCCCACTCCCCAAGCCCGTCGAGGTCCACGAGCACCTCGGTACGCTCACCTACAGGAGCGACGACCCCGCCGTCCTTCAAGGAAGACCCGTTCAGCTCGTTCTACTCCACCGTCAAGCAACACTTGGCACCCAAACCCGCTGCGGAGAGCGTCAACGCCAACATCTTCCAACCCGCCGCGGCGGAGCTGCACAAGATCGGGACCAAGTTGGAAGGCGGGCTCGCTCCCGGGAGAGGGTACCTTTCGCATCGCGGGTTGGAGGGGGAGCGGTTGGTTAAGAGGGGGCAGCAGGACGATGACGATGAAGACGACGGGTACCGCCGCCTTTCAGCGTACTCGGACGCTCCAACCGTTGATAGCGACACGCCAGGGATGGACACCGGCCCGCCTGAACCGTCACCGACGGGGACCCGTCTGCAGAACACGGAACCGTGGATGAACTGGGATCCTACGCCGGGACCGAGGCCCATCGCGTCGAGAGGAGGCTCCGAGGCAACGATCACGTCAAGGTCCAAACCCGCTTCACCAACATACTCAACAGCGAGTACCAGGTCGAGTCAGCAGAGGAGGGACGTTCAGATGGAGTTGGATCAGCTGAGAGCGGCGAGCCGTGAAGGCTGGGGTAGGATACCGTGAGCGCATCGTGGTGCACGGGATCGCTAGGAAGTGCGCGGGGCGGGGTTAGTGCTGGACATACTCCTCATTTCTTTTCTTTTTACATTTGATCTACTGGACGGAGTCTGCAGTGGCTCTTTTCTTGGTTCATCATCTTGTTTTTATATAGCGTTTGATGTAGACATCTCTTTCTTTCTTTCTTCTTCACCCCGTCTCCCCACGTTTTCCTTTCTGTTCATGCTCCTTATTCTTTTTGTCATTTTAAAACGTACATTTTTGGTGCGTAGTGTACTTGAAATATGGTACCTCATTTGATCACACGAACGGGGATTCGAGTGCGAGCTGGGCGACCTTGTCGCCCATTTCTCAAAATTGCAAGGAGCAAGGTCTAGGGAAGCATACGTGAAGTACATAGGGTACAATTGGGCGTATAAAGTTAAGTTCAAGTCGGGCATGGGTGTTGTCCCCAGAGCAGTTGTCGATTCGTATCGGTGTCTAGGTCGGGTTCTTTGCCATGTCTGGAGTCGGATATTGATTTTGTCAGAACGAGCACAGAGCTGAAGGCATTCGCACGCAGGGCTCACTTAGCAAGAATGTGGATTTTGATCATGGAAGTCGAGCACGGCTATGAAGGATACGCTCCGGTTCAACGTCTGTCCACGACCTCGCGATAATCACCTTCCGACTTACCCGAGGACCCAAGCCGTTTGGACAGAGATTGCAGCTTCGTTTTATCTCTCTATAAGCCAAATTCTGCCTAAGCTCCTCTCCTCCCACTCCCTCGATATCGTATGCTGGATCCGTTGCAGCTTGAAGCAGGAATTCAGCTTGCAGTAAGTCGAGGGAAGCCTTTTCCTCGTCGCTGTCTTGCCTGACCAAGGGTGTGTTGTCCAAGAGCCAGTCGTGGTCGTTGGTCACGTATTGGGAATGTGAGCTGATTTGTTTGGCTCGCTGAACAGCGGAAAACCAGGTCTGTGCAAGAATGTAGTGGTGAACCTAGGAAGACAACAATCATCCAACAGGTCAAGCACGTCAATCTCGTAGCTAAATGAAGCGACGCTTACTATTTGACCGAAAGACGCGTAATTCGCGATATTGTGGTCGCATCGGGCGCAGATCAAATTCTTCAGGCTTGTCACCTCCGCTTCTGTCGCGTTTACAGGGTCAAGGCCTAGATCACCCAACATTCGCCTCACCAGCCGCTTTCCCTCGTCATCCAGCGGCTCGCAGTACTTCAAGAGGGGACTAATATCAACAGCAAAGTCGCCGCAGGATGGAACCCAGTGGAGGAGCATAACCGGAAACCAGTGGACGGTACCGCAAGCGTATGCGCTGGGCTTGCAGACGAAGGATGCAGTAACCAGTGCCAGCTTCGCCACCATGGCGTCGATGTCTTCAGTAGTTGTTTCGATTTCTTCCCCTTCAACCGCATTCTCGAGCTCTACTGGTGGTGTTGGCTCGCCGGTCTCGACAAGAGCGACCAGCTGCCGCAGGATATTTCCACAATGCCGCCTAATGACGGTACGGACCTCCTCCACAACGCCCATCCATTGTTCCTCAGCAATTGTCTCTGTATCCGCTTCAAGCATTTCTTGGACCTTGGGCAGAGAGTTGATCAGGTCCTGGCTTGGGATGTAGGGTTTCACAAGATGGCGCGGGAGTGAAAGAATTTCCGAAGCCGTCTGCAGGTATAATATTTCAACATCGTCGTGTCGTTGGTCTTTCCTCGCGATTATTTCCATCTCGAGCCGAGATTCTTGCTCCAGCAAAAGCAGATGTATCAAGCTGGGCTTGTGAGCCTCCCAAACTGTGACCGTGAGTGCGGTTAGCCTATCACACATGGAGCTCAGCCGAAGAAATCAGATGGAACTGACTTTCTGGCGTGAAATGATAATAAAGTAGGATGGGGCTCCAAAATTCTTTGCAGCGCGGGAAATCAACTAGGCCCCACCCATCCTCGGCAAGTTTTTCCATCACGCTGGATTTGGAACAGGTCAGGTGGTTGATAAGGAGGGGCTCGTTTGTTGGAAGGCATTACCAATCGAGTCGGGCTGTTTGACGCGCATCGACTTCTTTTTGTTGAGAATACAGATGCCTAAAGTGCCAGAGACGCATGGCGGACCCTGTCTATGGACCATTTTCAGGTGGTCAGTCTGTCCAAATGAAGTAAGCGGGTGGGACAAATGTCGAGTACACACCACCGCGCGGTAATTGCGTTGTCCGTGCAGTCTCCTCATGTACGCTCTCACTCGCAATTCATGATCCTGTTCTTGAAGGAGGGCCTTATATGTTTCAATCGTATTCTTCACGTCCTTCTCATAAAAGTGCTTGGGTTTTTCGTAAAGGTGGCTTTGAATGCTGTGACGTTCATCTCCCGTAATTAACCCAGTTACTGAGGAAATACTGTTAACCAGCTCGGGTAGCCTATCCATTAGGGTCCTCACCTGGGAAACGGTTGAAGTACTCTGCGAGCTCGTTGGAGCCTGATTGGTAGCGCGGATTGCCCCAAATCAGCTCAATGCTGGACTCGTTGATCATCCTAACATGAGGTCTATGATTGAAGGAATGCAGTTCGGCTGAAACAAGGCACATACCGGCGATCAAAGCATTTCTCGCAGAATCGCAGGCGATAGAACCAGTTAATAAGAGTTGCTATTTCATCGCATCCCTGGACCAGAAAATTGTAGTCTTTCAACTGAGGAAGGATCACTAGCCCGTCCCTCATACCGTAGTGTCGCACTCGGTGGAGAACAGGAATCGGACGTAGCGGGGTTCATTCAGATCACTTGGACATTTGGGAAGACCAGGAATCGATGAAAGCACAGCATTCCAGATGTATCTTGCTTTCCTCGTCATGAGAATACTCCTTATGCCTTTGCTGGCTAGCGCTAGATGACGGATATCGAGAGGTTCAAGATACGAGCAAACCTGAAGGAGATGAAAGGTTAAATGTTGTCAAATCTTCTTCCACGCTGCTTGATACTTCGGCGAAGATGTCGATGGGGATTTTCATCATGTTTCTCAACTTGCCGTCCGTGTCGTGGTACCGGGCGAGTTGTTGCGCTGAGGCCGTGTCTGCGCCGATGTTCGGTGTTGGAGCGGTCACGCAGGCGTAGCCCTCATCAATTCTAGGTTTCTTGGATCTTTTGCGGTTGATTTGACTCGAGTCCATTGGCAGAGCGGGTGGTGGTAGCTTTCAAGTGGTTGCCGTGTGTTTGCCTGGGAAGTTTCTGCCGCCGAACCAAACACATCGATCAGCCCGCTGGTTGGGTTCAAACTCGAAGTGGCGCCGGTCCCTGCTTCTACAGAGTACACATTACTCCTAATTAATGTTGCCTCTTACGGACAGAATGCGTTACTATCATTGTCGCCTCCCAGAACTAACATCAAACGTCGGGGTAGAGGGCCCCCATACCGGCACGCGTGGATGAGGAGCAACCTGGATAATTATTTAGGAAAATTGCCCTAAATTGGCGACATTCTGAGAAGCTAGGCGCTTATGCGAAGTAGCTTCGCAATCCATTCCCGTACTACGTTTCGAAAGCTGAAATCAATGAAGACGCCGCATGCTTTCAAGTCCGCCATGGTGTTCTTTTTCTCCCGTGTTGCTGGAGCCCTTGAGATTGTACCGAATCACAGGGTCGCGCAATTGTAGCCTGGACTCAAAGTCAAAAATCTGAAATGATAATTGTACGGCAACAAGGGGGTACATTCAGAAAAGCCCTTCCCCAGCGTGAATGTCGTTCGCTCCAGTAGTGACTTTTTCGCGGCGCTTCTCTATTGCCAAGAGTAAGGCACTTCAGGGTGAGGGTAAATCGAATGGTTTCACGTGCAGAGCAATTGTCAAGTTGGACATGGACACGTGGAAATGTGTTGGCTGAAGTCTGTATCTGTTTGCAGGTCTGGCTCTTTGCCGTGTCTAGTTGAGGTCGAAGTGGGTCAATAGAAAAGCATGATGAGTTAGTAAGGCGTATCAGTTGAGACTATAATATCGAGACGCCTTTCGCTTACTTTGCGCGGATGTGGATTTTCATCACTGCGGTGGAGAGAGGCTACAACCGGGCGCGTAGGGTAAGTTAACAACGATCACCACCCATCCGCTGAAGATGCTGAAGATGGGTTGCTTAACACCCGACTCACCAGAGGACCCATATCTTGTGGACAAAGCCTGCAGCATCTCGTTTCCTCCCTATTTTAGTCACAGTCAGTCTGAAGTCTTCTCTTCCGATACCCGGAATATCGCACGTTGGATCAAGATTGGCCTGAGCTCGGAACGTCGTCTGCGACGACTCAACCGAAGCTCTCTCTGTTTCATCGTCCTGCCTAATCAAGGCTGAATCATTCGAAAGCCAGTCGTGATCATTGATGACAGTATGTCGGTGTTTGCGGATTTCCTTGGCCTGCTCGACATAGAAATACCAACTTTGCGCTCGAATGTAGTGATTGGCCTGACAATACAGACATCTTGAGTAAGTCAGTCGTGTTGGTTAGGCGCATCAAAATAAAGCGCGACTTGCAATTCGACTGAACGTGGAATATTTTGCGATATTTGGATCACAGCGCGTGCAGATCAAATTGTTCAAACCCTTCACGTCCTGTTCTGTGGCACTTTGTGGATCCAGGCCCAGGTCGCCCAGCATCCGGGTTACCAGCTTTTTCCTATCTGCATTGAGCGGCAAGTAGGCTGGTGGAAGACCGCTCACATCAGGAAACCAATGGATTTCCCCCGTGGCTCTAGACGTGCAGACGAACGACGCGGTGACAAGAGCCAGTTTTGCTCTTATCGCGGCGATGTCTTCTACAAGCTCGTGGTCGTCATCGTCGTCGTTAAGGTTGACCGGTATCCCTGCTGGCGGCGCGTTACCCGTCTCAACAACCGAAAGAACCTTCTGCAAGACGATTCTCCAGTGCCGCCGAATAAGGATACGAACTTCGTCCTCCACTTCAAGCCATTGCTCCTTTGTTATGGTCTCCGTATCCGCTTCGAGCATTTCTTGAACTCGTGGCAACGCAGTGATCGATCCTTCGTTAGGGATGTGAGATGCGTTCCATTGATCAGATTTTAGGGATAAAGTATCCCGAGCGGTTTGTTGATACAAGATGGAGACGGCTCGGCCACGCTTCCATCGCCGAGTTATTCGTTCTTGCTCGAGGCGCTGATCTCGTTGCTCCTGAAGGAGTGGCTCTAACTTGGGCTTGATATTTTGCCAGACTACCGTTGGGACAACGAGGTCAGTAAAGAATTAACCGGGACGCGATAAGCCTATTGCCACCCGCTTTTTGGAGTAAGTTGTTGGTCCTTGAATACAAGATCTCTCCATTCTCTGTTGTCTAAGGAGGGGAGATCAATCATGTCCCATCCAGCCTCCGCAAGCTTGAGCTTTACGCTGCCGCGGCAAGGTGAAAAAAGTCAGAGATCGGAAGGACGGAAAGACCACAGTAGTGCCCCGACCTTTCAAAGCGAGCGTTTTTACGCGCGGTTGCTTGTTCGGCTTGGAGATCCATTTCGTGTTGGTGCCATTTGAGCATGCCGGCCCCAGTCTGGGGAGCAACTCCGAGTAAGTCATGAACACAATTCTGCTAAAACGAATATGAAACGCCCACCAGAGCACGGTCTTTACTTTGTTCGGCAAGCTCTTTCGTGTATTCGACGAGACGCTGCCCATTGTTTCTTCCGTCAATAGCTTTGTATTTCTCCACAACAGTGTTAACCGCATCGACATAAAAGTGCTTTCCACCGCTGTAATACCTAGAGCGAGACTGGCCATAATGGTAAACATAGCTCAGAACTATTAGAGTGCTGGTAAGTCACAGCCAACGCTAGCCTAGTGGGTGAATGTCTCACCTTCGCTCCTGTCAAGATAGCGCGTAATATTCGGAAACCAGGAGCGGTATCTAACTTTATGAAAGGTCTCGCTGAGGTGCGACTCGTTCATCATTCTGAATCCAGTTGGTGGTCGTAATGACGCTGTCAGACGGG
Source organism: Tulasnella sp. UAMH 9824 (assembly GCA_019633595.1). Classification (NCBI taxonomy): domain Eukaryota; kingdom Fungi; phylum Basidiomycota; class Agaricomycetes; order Cantharellales; family Tulasnellaceae; genus Tulasnella; species Tulasnella sp. UAMH 9824. The sequence continues at coordinate 8,471 of WSUI01000644.1, forward strand.
AATACGATGGCTATCAAAAATACATACTTAACATCGAAGCACCCCCTGCAGAGACGCACTCGGTAGAACCAATCAACTTGGGTTCCACGAGAGTAGCAGCCCTACGTTGAAGCCGTAAGTCATCGTTCCATAGTTCCTGGATAAGAGCATCATACCGGAGTATAGCACTCCGAAGAGTACATCAAGCAAACATATTGTGGTTCGTTGAGGTCTGTCGGACATTGCGGAAGGTCCGCAACAGACGAGAGAGCCGTCCTCCAGATCCGTTTCGCTTGTTTATTCATGAGAAAATTCCACATCCCCCTATTGGTGAGAGCGAGTTGGCGGAGATCGAACGGGCCTAGGTAAGAGCAGACCTGGAACAAGTGAGATACAAACGGTAGAAGCTATGGGGCAGTAAACCACTCACCTCGGCGAACAGTTCGATGGGCAGGTTCATGATGTTTCTGAGCTCGCCGCGTGCGCCCTTGCCGAGAGTCTTGACCAGCCCGCCCTTGTCCTCCGTCTTTCTTTTCTCCCTGCTCGATGATGACGTTGAAGTCGAGTGGCCATCATCAAATTTTGGCTTATTCGTTCTCCGTGCTTTCCCCTCTTGTTTCTCTACCACCAGCGCAATCAGCGAGCCGTACCAACGTCCGAGACGGACGTAGACCCACCCTTCAGTCTTTCACTGCTATATTGGTTTCGGCTTTCCCGAGGCGGGTCTGATTGCGCAGCAAGCCTTCCTCGAGTAGTGACCATACCGGTGGTTGGAGGAAGGTTTGTTGGTTAGGTCGTTTGCCACGGTTTCCGCCATCGCGACCCTGCCAAGTTGTACGGGCCACGTGACGCGGCGATTCTATCCCTCAAACGGCATTCAGATCGCAGAAAGACCGATAGCATCTAGCCGGAGCGTTTCTGCTCGAAGTTTCTGCCACTGGAGCCGAAGGGTATCACTGGCACGTTAGCAAGCGCCCGTCGCTGATTCGATCACCACGAACTTCTCTCCTTAGAAAATGATTGCTGAGGTTCCACCGCGACTGCTTTGACCCTGGACCGAGGGAGAACGCCATATCCAAACTTAAAACGGCTTTGTTTATTCCAAATCATGTAACAAATTGGACTCCCTCGAATGAACACCATCAGGGGATAGTCTTCGTGCTTTAGCGGGCGTTACCGATGGATTCAGGACACCCCCGAAGGCTCCATCAAGTCACACGCTGCGGGGAGAATTTGGAGTGCCAGTTCTTTCTACAAGCAGAGATAATGATACATTCGTAAATAGAGGGAAGATAGGAGGAAGTCTAATTACTTAAGAGGGAGACACTGACGAGGTTCAAGTTGATGTGGAACGAGGATAAGTTGGTCGGCTGTACTTCAATTTCAAGTACATGGGTGTGGTTTCGCGGAAGGCCATCTCTGGATGGCCTTCGGGATAAAGAAAGCCCTGAAGGGCATTGAAAATTCGAGGGCGAGGTCGCAGTTGCTAGAGGGGAGAGAAACCGGAGTCAGTCAACGACGAAAAAGAGAGATTCAGAGGTTCACAGCTCACCGGCAACGCCTCATTCGCCTTGAACCACTCTTCGACCACAGCGGTATGGTATCGCTTGGTCCCATTCTTCTTCTTCCACCTCTTGGTCGTAAACGTGCCCAGGTGACCTCCGCCCTTTGGAACCGCCATGACGAAGTACGGCGATTGTCGAGCCTCGCTCCTCGGCAGGTCCGCTCCTGGCATGAGCGGGTCGTCCGCGTAATTCACCGCCAGGCATGGGACTCGGATGTTGGGGAGGTCTTTGACGGCAGATGTTTCGGCCATGAAGTCCCCCCCAGAGAGAAAATGAGCGGTGGATGCGACGAAGCTCTTGCAGAACTTCGTCAACGGCTGGGGAAGGAGGAGGGAGGTCACCTCCTTGAGGGATTTGGCAAGCGCGTCCTTGATCTCGGGGTTGTGCTCGGTCACGACAGGTACCGAGTGCAGAGGTGGAGGTAGGCAAGATGAGCTCGACCCAGAGAAAGGAGTTGGGGGCGATGAAGTGCCGGGTGTGGAAGGTGAGGGGACGGACGAGAAGATCGACGTCGAACGGGTCGACGACGTCATAAAGGAGCCGTTGCGTGACTCCTGACCGAAGGGTTGAGACTCAAGAACCAGCTCGGGATCGAGAGATGGCGAGAATGGAACAGAAGGACAGGGAGATGGGATCGCGGGCGGGAACGGGGTCGGGCGGGTGTGGCGCCAGTGTTCCAAGTCGAAGGCGTCCTGGAAACAGAAGTGAAGCACAAATCTTCTTGACTGCGTTGAAGACGTTGACTTGAAAATAAAACTACACACCTTATTCTTTTTGACTAGGTTGCTATAGAAAGCCCCTACAGCCGGGTTAAACACCGTCCTCGAGACTAAGTTCGTCTCCATGGCTTTACAGGACGCTGGAAAGTCGTAAACGGGGCTGACCAGGGCGGCAGCGGACACCGGACAAGCTTCGCCCCACTGACCAAGGGTCTTTCCGGTGATGACGCCTCCGAGAGAAGTACCTAGAATGTAGAAAGGGACGACAACATAAGGATTCGCGAGCCGTTAAAAAGCGAGATCAGAACTCACCAATAATGTAAATTTTACTCTTGGGCCACTTCATCGTGGCCCAAGTAATGACCGCGCCAAGGTCGCTTGTAGATCCTCCATGATGAAAAGCGGTGAGGTCGCGGTCGAGTTCCCACATCCTCGCAAATCAAAGACAACGCCTCTACCCCGGTTCTCCTTGATGAGACATGATAGGATCTCATGGAGATATGGGGCGTCAGAGTCGCCTGCAGTAGCCGGGTTACGATTAGCGTCTCTAAAGCATTCTTCAGCACGGTCTGCAGCTCAGCGTATCCGCCATTCCGTGGACTCCGATGAAGGTCGGCAAGTCCTCAGGAGCGTCGTCTCCCACTGAAATTTGGATTTGCGTATTGCCACCATCGGCAAACTCGAGGTAAAACCTTAGAAGGAGAAGGAGGAGGAGGAGGAGGAGCGCAAAGAGAAGGGAACGAAGGGAGTCAGGGAATGATAGACTTTTGTCGGGGAGACTAGCCGAGAGATCACACTCACGTCCTGTCGGGATGAGCGGGAAAAGCACGCTTCTCGTGCTTCAGAGACGACAAGATGGTTTGAACGACTCCGTTGTAGCATGTTGGAGTCTTGTATCCGGCACTTAGAGTGGTGGAGAAAGAAGCGAATTCGGAGACTAGCTTCAGCTGAGGTTCATGAGGAAGAGGAGAGGTGGATGGGCAGTGGACCACTTCGACGGCGTGAGAAGAAGATGCGGATGATGAGGAGGGCATAACTGTGGGGGAAGGGGGAGAAGAGGGATGCGCTTTGTTGAAAGTTGGGTGGAGAGGATTCGCAAAGTTGCTCGTAGAGGGGATGAACAGAGAGTTCGAGTGTAGAGGTGAAGTGAAGTTGGAGAAGCTCTTGTTAATATATTCAGGATACTTTAGGAGGTTAGACGAGCTTGAACTGGGGACGATGTTGTTGATCTTGTGGGCGTCGGCGGAGAGTGGCCCTCGCGTTAGAGAAGTAAATGGGGACGCGAAAAAGCATTGTAAATTGGATAGGGTCTAATTCAGCGGGATAGAAAGCTGACGACCCAGCGCAGTGGAAGCGGCGGATCCAGAGGGGTGAATCGTCCTTGGAAGTATGGGAGCTGGGTCAAACAGAAAGGACCCTGACCGAGGGCGTCACGCCGCCGGATCCATCGTGACCAATTGCGACTCCTTCTCTATCGTCAGCCACTCGTGTAAGGAGTAAAGCAATGTATATCGGTGGTGTTTATAGCAGGTTTGCTGACGGCTTTATGGGATATCGGGGCTACCCGAGGGAGCGTCTATTTCCCTGTCCGGCCCAGTCGAAACGGCAGCTAGATGCCGGGTATTCAAAGATTAGGAGAAAATTAGGGGATTATCAATGGCCAATACATTTTGTTCGTGAGAATTAGTGCAGTGAGATCAGCCCATTTGGTTTGAGACCATCATCTTGAATGAGGCACGACGCACGTGACGTCATGAACCAGCCGCAGAGAAAGCGTCACATCCAAGCCTAAAGCTCTCTTGTTTATTCCAAGCGCCGTATAAAGAGTTGGTTCCTCAGATATCAACAGTAAGGGAGAGCATCGTAGTTCGATGAGCGGGCAATATCGAAAGTTCTTATCTCCATAGTAGAGGGTGGATATACCAGAAGAGACCGGCAAACAGGACGACCCAGTGGCGCTCCCTGTGCGGAAAGTGACACGTCCCCAGCAAGCTAGCATAGCTTGTGCTTCCGGGTCCAAGAGAACGGATGAATAGGAGGAGTCAAGCTGAGGTCTGGTTGGAGGTCTAATCTGCTACTACGAGGTCGCTCAACGAGCGCGTCATCAGGGCTCCGAGGGCGATGTAACAGCAGCGCTGACGATCTCAATCAAACGCCTGATTGTATATACCTGGCGAGGCCTTTAATGTTTGGTCTAGAGTTAGGCCTTAAGGCCTTCTCATTCGGTCTATCGTGGATCGGGCTGCCGGCATCAGGTTTAGTTCCGCCGGTCGCATCTAATTCCTATCAGCTGCGGGTGCTAAGCTCAGCAATCATCCCGTTGATCGCTCTCCCGATCCGAAAAAAGATCGGCGATAGTGCCCCAAACATGTAATCAGGCGCCAGACCCTGAGGAATCTCGGGCTCTCCCTGCGAGTTCGCAACAGTTACCCCCGACGAGATCATGCCAGTTAACGATGTGGCCAACAGAGTGGTCTCCAACATTATCAAAGCAATCTGAAATTGAGAAAGGCTAGGCCAGAGCTTAAAGTCGTTTGTACCTTCTCAGTGATACGGATTTTCTTTCACCGTGATCGCGGCTTGGTTTTGTTCCTCATCCGCACACCACAACTACACCTCTTTGCTTCGGACACAAGGTAAGAGTTCATTTTTGATTGCAGCAAAGCATAAGATACAGAGAATGCTCTTTTATGGAAGCGCAAAACCGGGTTGGGTGGCTCGAAGGTGGAGTGCATGCGGGAGCATCCGTTCGGCCATAATAAACCATCCTCGACTCGTATGATCGAATTGAGTCCAAGGACACTCGGAAACGCGAATAACCCCATAGCGGACAAGAATAAATTGGATAGAGCTATATGTCAAGGTCGGTAGCTTTCTATGATTATTTGGACCGGTGGCGTCCGTCATGTCGGTCGGGATAAGTTTGCGAGTTGGCTACTTGACCGGTTCTCGACGAACAGGAGCAAGGAGCCAGGTCTTATGCGGAAGGGGGGCTACCTCAAGTTGGGCATGGGCATATTGCGTCGTATAGATCTCGACCGGTATCCGTATCCAAGTCCGGTTCCTTATCATGCCTATATTCAAGTCGGGGCAGAGGAACTCAATAAGTTCTTAAACCACGGCCAATTGATCGAATTATGGTGTACTGACTTTGCGCGAATGTGAATCTTGATGACAGAAGTCGGGCAAGGCTGTAATTAAGAAACCATGTGTATTCAGAATACTTCGCTGCTACCGCGCAAAGCTGCCTAACGAAAGCGCGACGTACCATAGGACTGAGACCGTCCGGGCAGAGCTTGCAGTATCTTCGTATCTCTCTATAAACGGCATTCCTCCTAAAGTCTTCTCCTCCGACCCTGTAAATGTCGCATGTCGGATCCGTTGTCGCCTCGAATCGGAACGCTGCCTTGGCCAACTCGAGCATCGCTTTTTTGGTCGAGTCGTCCTGCCTGATCAAAGGCGTATCGTCTGAAATCCAGTCGTGATCATTGATGACCTTGTGTGAATGCGAGCCCGTTTGCTTGGCGTTCTGGACAGCGGAAAACCATCCTTGTGCGTCAATGTAATGACGAAGCTAATTGAATGCGAGCCAGTGGATAAGTCAAAACGCTTCGTCATACGGACGCACGGAACAGAGCCTTACTATTTCATTGAAAGATGTGTAACGTGCAATATTTGGATCGCACCTCGTGCAGATTAGATGCTGCAAGCCCTTTACGTCCGATTTCGTGGCCTGGTCTGCATCAAGACCCAGATCAACTAGCATTCGATTGACCAAGTGCTGTCTCTCCACTCCCAAAGGTTCGTGGAAGCGCAAAGCACCTGTAAAGTCGGCAGACGGGTTTTGGAAAGCCGAGCGAATGAGAATAGCGGGAAACCAGTGTATCTCCTTGCAGCTTTCCGCCTTGCAGATGAAGGCTGCGGTAACCCGTGATAGTTTCGCTGTCAGGATGTCGATGTCTTCAACGATCTTCTCCTCGCTGTCATCCGTTTCCATTTCATTCTGAAACCCCTCGGGCGGTGCGGTGCCTGTTTCAACAACTATGGCTATTTGTTTTAGGATCTTCCTCCAGTGGCGCCGTATGAAGGTGCGGACTTCGTCGACAACTTCAAACCAACTGTCTCCGGTTATTGTCTCCATATCCGCTTCGAACAACGCTTCAACGCAGGGTAGTGCATTTATCAACCGCTGGTGAGGAAAGTAAGGCTGGAGATGCCGTGTGTCGCAGGAGAGTGCCAGAGTTTCCCGAACTGTTTGAAGATACAACACAGAGATCGCTTCATCACATTGCCGTCGCCTCCGCGTTCGCTCTACCTCGAGCCTCGCGTCTCGGTTCCTTTGAACCAATGGCTCCAGCTTGGGTTTGATGTTGTTCCAGACTATGGGTGGCAAAAATAAAATAAAAAATAATTAGTAGTTGCACGCACGCTCACACCGCTACCCGAAGGAAGATGAGTGACGGACTTTTCGGGGTGAGTTGTTGGTCCTTAAAAGCCAATTCCCGGAACTCTTTACAGTTATCGATTGAGGGAAAGTCAATTGGATCCCATCCTGACTCCACCAGATTTGTTTTCACGCTGCAAATAATGTGGATTTAATCCATAGGTGAGAGGGGCGTGGAGGCTTCGGGACGGGCTGACCTTGCAAGCCGAGCGTTTTTACGCGCAGTAATTTCCGCTGCTTTGGTAGCTATATACCCGTTATGCCACTCTTGCATGGAAGACCCTGTCTATAGAACCGCTGTCAGATCGCTTGCTGTTCCTGGTTGTGTCAGGCGCAGTAGTCTGAGGCGGGGCACATACAGAGAGGTGATAGATGCGTTCCTCATCCAGCTGTTGCATGTAAGCTTCCGCTAGCTCCTGGTGATTCGGTTCTTGGAGGAGATTTTCGTACGCTTCGATCGCACGTGCAACTCTCTCGATTGAATAGCATCCCTGATACACGGTATGACGGCGACCAAGAAACCCGTTGTGCGGAGTCAAACTGAGCACTGAAGATATAACGTCAGATAAGGTTAACTAGAGCTAGTGTATGTAAGTTGCGAGCCTTGGCAGCCGTCGAAATACTGCGTGATCTGGGAGAACCAGGCCTGGTTGCACACATCGCTGAAGATTTGCTTAAGGCCATACTTGTGAGCCATCCTGGGATCAGGTCAGCGATTGAAATAATAGAGCCGGGTACCGGCACTGACTTTGTTTCAAAGCATTTTTGGCAACATCTCGCGCGAGAGAACCAGTTGACCTGGGCGGCTCGTGCGTCACATCCCTGGTTAATATTCTGTTAGATTTCGTCTCTCATGCCTGGGTCAAAAGTTCATACCGGAGCATCGCAGTCGTTGGTGAGCAACAAACGGACGTATTGGGGCTCACTGAGATCAGTAGGACATTCGGGAAGGCCAGGAACAGACGAGAGCGCTGCAGCCCAGATGCGTTTTGCTCCCTTGGTCATGAGGATATCTCGTATCCGCTTGCAGGTAAGGGTCAAGTGACGTAGATCTAAAGGATCCACATGGGAGCAGACCTAAAGTGGATGGATATTGAGCCTCGTCGGATTTGTCCGTGTGATATCCTACCTCGGTAAAGATATCGATTGGCATGTCCATCATGTCCCTGAGCTTGCCTCGATTTCCACTGCGGCGGGTGATTTGTTCCGTTTTGGCTGAGTCCCGGTTGCGAGACGGGCCTGAGGCCGGCCCGTCACTATCTTCATTGTGGGTCTGGGGCTTCTGAGGTCTTCTTCTTTTCCTTCCAGGTTTATCCGCTGTCAAAGCACCAAAGTGGGGGTTATGGAGAGAGTTGTGAGTAGACCCGCAATGACCGTGCTAAGCAAGTCCAAACTTACCCAGTAGTGGCTCTTTGTTAACATCTTCTGACGCATTTAGGCTCCCGTTCGACTTGGAGCTCGATGCCCCCCACCGTGTAGTGACCATGGTTGATGAGGGGCGAGTCCTGGTATAGAACAAGAGTGGTTAGGCTGTCGTTTGCCACGGTTTCGGCCAATTGCTCCTCCCACGTGACAACAACCCAACGGATGTCACTAAAACGATGCCTATTTAGAAAATTGCCCAATTTGGCAACTGGAGCGGTGAGGCCCTTCTGAGGGGCGAGGCAATGTGTCATGCAACCCAACTACCAACCTATGCCGGGATTTTGTGGCGCACCAGAAAATCAATGGGGGCCCCCCACTCTCTGGCTCGCTATGTTCTCTACATGTCCATAGGAACTGAGATACCATCAAACCACACAGTCGCGCAATCCTGTCCTAGAACACAGATTAAAAATGATATCCCCATTGACAGTTGTACGACGCCAGAAGCGGAGAAGATTCGCCTGGCCTGAATAAAGTTCGTTCTTGCAGTGGCTTTTTTGCGGCTTTCTCTATTGCCAAGAGTAAGGCACCCAAGGTTGTACATCAATTCCGCCTAATTGCCACGTGTTAAGCCTTCTCAAGTTGGGCAAGGCCACTTGGCCAGGTAATTGCTTCGGGACGTATCCCTTTCCAAATCTGGCTCTTTATCATGTCTAGTTGCGGTCGAGGTGGGTCAACCATCAAGGAATATAAGTCAGAAATGTTTAAAAGCTAATCCAAACGCATCGATGCGTCTTACTTTGCGCGGAAGTGAATGTTCATCACCAAAGTCGAGCAAGGCTATGAACAGATGTAGAACAGGTCAACAACAACCTAGGGTCCGTATATAACGGCGACACCATTCGACCCACCAGAGGACCCAGATCATGCGGACAAAGCTTGCAACATCTCATTATTTCCCTATCAGCTCTATTGAGTCGGAAGTCTTCCCCACCGATTCCTTGGCTGTCACACGTCGGATCCGTGGCGGCCTGGGTTCGGAAGACAGTTTGTGACAATTCAAGCGAAGCCCTCTCCACCTCGTCATGCTGCACAATCAAGGGCGATTCGTTGGAGAACCAGTCGTGATCATTGATGACGGTGTTTTGAAGTGAACGGCTTTGCTTGACCTGCTCGAAGAAGAAATACCATCGTTGTGCTTGGATATAGTGCTTCGCCTATCAAGACACAAGCGAGTGAGCCGGGTTAATTGGATGAATCGAATAACGGAAGACTTGCAATTTGACCGAACGTTGAATAATTGCGATATTTGGATCACAACGCGCGCAAATCAAGTTCTTCCGACCCTTCACATCCGCCTCTGTGGCACTCTCTCTATCGAGACCCAGATCGTCCAGCATGCGGGTCACTAACTTTTTCTTCTCTGCATCTAGCGGCTCGCAGGATCGCGAAAGACCGCTCAGGTCCTCAACCCGGGTTGGGCTATATCCATGCAAGAATATTCCCGGAAACCAATGGATTTCCTTGCAAGAGTCAGACTTGCAGACGAACGATGAGGTGACCATGGCCAGTTTCCCTCTGACTGCGACAATGTCATCGAAAATTTTCTGGTCGTTTTCCTCCACGCTAGGATTGATCGGTAACCCTGCTGGCGGTGCGCTGCCCGTTTCAACGACGGAAAGTGCATTCTCCAAGACGATTCTCCAGTGCCGCCCAATAAGGGTGCGGGACCTCGCTTTCCACTTCAAGCCATTGCTCCTTTGTTACGGTCTCCGTATCCGCTTCGAGCATTTCTTGAATGCGTGGCAGTGCAAACATGAATAGTAGGTCTGGAATGAAACGGTGTACGAGCCATGAGCCAGGTGGTAGAGATAAAACATCACGAGCGGTTTGACAATACAAGCTGTGGACGGCCTGTCCACGCTTCCGTCGCCGATTTTGTCGTTCTTGCTGGAGGCGTTGTTCTCGCTTCTTCTGAAGGAGTGGCTCTAACTTGGGCTTGATATTTTGCCAGACTATCGTTAAGGCAACGAGGTCAGGAAAGAATTGAACGAGACGGTATAAGCCTATTACCACGTGCTTTTTGGAGTAAGCTGCTGTTCCTTGTATACGAGATCTCTGAATTCCCTGGAGTCCAAGGAGGGAATATCAATCAAGTCCCATCCCGCCTCCGCAAGCTTGACTTTCACGCTATCAGGGGAAGGTGAGAAACACGTCAGAGGTCGAAGGGTGGGAGAGGACCAGTAGTGCTCCGACCTTTCGAAGCGAGCGTTTTTGCGCGCGGTTGCTTGTTCGGCTTGAAGATCCTTTTCGTTTAGGTGCCATTTGAGCATGCCGGCTCCGGTCTACGGAGCAACTTCAAGTAAGTAATGAACATAATTCTGCTGAAACAAGTATGAAACGCCCACCAGAGCACGGCCTTTACTTTGTTCAGCAAGTTCTCTTGTGTATTCAGCGACACCCTCCCCAGTGTCTCGACCGTCAATAGCTTTGTATTTCTCCACAACGGTGTTGATCACATCGATATAGAAGTGCTTTCCATTGTTATAGAACCCAGACCAAGCCCGGCCATAGTCATCCATGCAGGTCAGAACTATCAAAAAATTGCTCAGTCACGACCGACACTGGGGTACTAGATGAGTACAGTATCTCACCTTCACTCCTGTCAAGATAGATTATTACATCCGGAAACCAGGAGCGGAACCTAACACCCTTATAGATCTCGTTAAGCCGCGACACGTTCACCATCCTAAACTCGGTTGGTGGTCAGAATGATGCTGTTCGAATGGAATAGGATAGCTTGAAAAGACACGCACTTGACGTCGAAGCACCCTCTGCAGAAACGGACGCGGTAGAACCAGTCGACTTGGGTTCCACGAGAGCGGCAGCCCTGTATTTGAGCCGTCAATCACCTTTCCATAGTTCTTGATCGGAGCATCATACCAGGGTATAGCATTCGGAAGAGTACATCAAGCAAACATACTGTGGTTCGTTGAGGTCTGTCGGACATGGTGGAAGGTCCGCAACAGACCAGAGAGCCATCTTCCAGATACGTTTTGCTTGTTTATTCATAAGAAAATCCCACATCCTCCTATTGGTGAGAGCGAGTTGGCGGAGATCGAACGGGCCTAGGTAAGAACAGACCTAAAGCAGACGAGATGGAAAAAGAGATAGAAGTGACGAAAGATAAACGGGAAGTTCCTTACTATAATATAGACGCAGCGCCGTCTATTCAATCCGTCCTGATTATAGAGTGTAAGAGAGATGTATTGAGGGAACTTAAGTAGTACCAGCT
>WSUI01000645.1:0-19788 GCA_019633595.1 Tulasnella sp. UAMH 9824
TCAAACCTTGAGGCACATTCGCCAAAGTACAATCGACCGCCAGATCCGACGCATCTCCAGCCCTTGAAAACCTGTCCAATCGGCTTTGCATCGATTTCTTCAGTCCCTTTTTAGCGACGCTGCACCCGAACATTGACTTTGTGTATGCTCAGTTCAAACAAAAGGAACTCATGTGGTGGTGCTTCCAGTTATCAGAAGATATGGCACAAAAGGAGAGACATGCACGCAGCACACCTTGTTTGATCAGGCTGACGGGCAAAAAGCAGCCCATACGCAATCGCTATTAGCCGTCCGTGCGCCTCGAGCGTCCTTTATTCCTCGCATTGAACCTTTTTTCGGTCTTTAAGGCGCCGTAGGAGACAACAGCAGTCTATCGAAAACTTCCAGAGTCGAGCTGGACAAGTTGGCTCAGCACACAACACCGACCAAACACGCTTCATTCGCAAGGTACAAGGGAACTCATCCACCACCACCTCACTTTACTCCATCGCTTCCCCTGTCTCCTGTCCGCACTCCCCAATATTGCGTCTACTGTGAGCTTTGGATCAGAAAGGTACGATGCAGTTGCGGACTTCGCGATTCCAGTAATAAGCGCCGGGGTGGCTGTCATTGAGCATTACTGACTCTGGCCACATTGCTGCTCATACGCAATGCTAGCTAAGTAATTCAAGAGCCCAGGAAAGTACCATACCTCTCTCCATACGTGATAGCGATGGACATAGAATCGCTCGTTCAAACGTGCACGTTCCCCGCGACAGATGAGGATCCGGCAGGCGCCTTGGAAGTCTGTGATGGTCCCCGAATGAGCGGTGGCTACGCAGACATATATCACGGCATCTGGACAAGCCCGCAGGGCGAACGAATAGAGGTCGCCGTCAAAGAACTCAAGGCACTCATCCCGAAAAACCAACAAACTACGCAAGATCAACTAATGAGGAAAGCGGAGGTGGTCAGTGCTACGACTGTCTCTTTCTTCCGTGGCCTCATACTCACTTATGGCGGTCCTTACTACTTAGCGCATAGCACGAGAGGCGTTTGTTTGGAGCCGGATACAACACCGGAACCTTCACCCCCTACTCCGCTATCGTTCCCAACCACGGCCGCAGCTGATCAGCCCATGGTGCCACCGCGGCAACCTATCGGACTACATACAGGCGAATCGAGGTCTCTCCAGACTGGATAAGCTTACTCTCGTTTGTCCACTTCATGCTTTTCCCATGCACGAGAAGTTTAATAAGACTCTCCGCAGATATATTAAGCTGCTTACGGGCTCGAACATCTCCACTCGCGAGTTCCTCCGATATCCCATGCCGATATCAAGCCAGAAAATGTACTCGTCAACCATTGGCGCGAAGCGGCGCTCTCCGATTTCGGTCTTAGTCGGGTCTTGCACGGTCTCGGCATCCCGTGCGGGTTCACAACCAGCGAGACGGCGAAGGGCACTTTCAACTACAAAGCGCGCGAACTTTTCTTTGGAGGACAGCCGACTTGCAACTCTGACGTTTATGCGTTCGGCGGACTTGTTCTTACCGTGAGTTCACACCAGGAAAAACTGAGGACGGCTAAGCCTTAGTTGGATTTGCTCTAGGTGATGAGTGGAAAGCCCCCATTTGGCGACCTTCACGAACCGGCCACCCTGCTCCGCATAGTAAACGACCAGCCACCTAGACCAGAGGATCACCCAGGCTTAACGGATTCCGATCCGCTCTGGAGCCTGATGCGCCGTTGCTGGGACTCCGATCCCCTGGCTCGGCCTGCGATGCGAGAGGTTCTGTGGGAGGTGGGCCTTTGTGCAAGTGCAATCCTCGACCTATCTACTTAAAATTATGACCGGCCCTATCCAGCTATGGAAAGTGATTTGCCAAGAGAGGTCCAATTTGGAATTAAGGCCCGGTCTCCTGTCGGTCGACGTTGCGGGGGATAGGGAGTATTGGACGATGGGCGTTGAGGTGTGTCTCGGCTTCCATCATTGGTCTTACTTCGCTATTCTCAACTCTGAGGTTCTAGGCTGGGGATGAAATTTCTAAAGGTGGAATCCCGATTTCAACCGAAGCAAATCTTGTTCCAATCGAGGGGTCTGTGTCGAACATTATTGCTACGGCGGGAATAGGGACTTCAATCACCAAAGGGCCATTTATTCCCGCACAGGAGCTATCAAGGAGATTAGAAGTGAGCTCAAAAACTGTTCCAGTGTTTGGCAAATACATCCGAGCCGCGGTGGAGGTGGGCTATATGCTAATGGAAATAGTGAAGGTGGCGTCAATACTTTTATTTGCTCCTTTGATCACTTCAACCACTAACGTAACCTTGGCAGACCATCGATCGAAATCGAGATGTTCCCAACGCTCTGGAGTCCAGCAAGTGGAAGCTCACCATCTTCCTTGAGCGTCTGCGGGAAAAGTTGAGCGACAACCGAGAAGACGCTATCACTGCTTGCATCGCCGACATAAAACAGTGTGTAGAGCTGATTATATCTGCTTGGTATACACAAAAGCTGACTCATACGTTGACAGAGAGCTCCACTTCGTGCAAAGGCGGTTTAAAGAAATGTATTCCCTGGGACTTTTCCCGAAAGCATTCTCTTGTTGCGACCACGAAGAAGGAAGGAAGTTCTGGGAAGTAGCCATTCTGAAAGCATGGGAAACAATGGAGGTCAGTGTAACATTTATGCAATGTAAACCCCGATGCTCACCGTTCATCTTGGCTAGCTCCTTGTCAATCTTGGCACAGCCACCCTCGAAGCCGAATTTAGTAGGTCGCGTGTAGTCTAGCCTCAGGTTTTTTTTTTCTGATGGGCTTATGTTCAGAAGACACCCACTCTCAGGAACGCAATCGGCGTCTCCTTACGTGCCTAGGGGACGCAAAGTACGGGGCTCAGGGAAATGCGATCGAGGATGTCGTTTGCATGGAAGGGACGAGAATAGAAATATTGGAGCGGGTTGACAATTGGATAAGAGATACATCCTCCCCCGACCGGGTATTGTGGATCCGGGGGATGGCTGGTCGGGGCAAATCAACTATTGCATCCACGGCGGCCCACAACTGGCAATACCGGGCTTCCTGTGCCCTCTTTCACTTTCGCCGAGGACAGAACGCGCTGAACGGACGGTTCATCTGTGCTCTTGCAAGGCAGTTGGGAAGCAGTCTGGTTCCGGAAGTCAGGAATGCGGTTTTGGAGAGCGTGCGAGAAAATGAAGACATCGCAGACCAACGACTTAGCGTACAATTCGAAACCCTTCTTGTCGCACCGCTGTCAATGCTCAAGCCCCAGTCCCCGAGCATAGTAATTGTAGTCGATGCTCTCGATGAATCCGACAATCCAAAAAACGCGGTGGACTTCGTCAAGCTCATCGATCGGCACTCGTCGTCATTTCCCTGCAATGTCAAGTTCCTGCTAACATCTCGCCCAGAAGCACCACTCCTTCGGATTCTTGAGTCGAGAAAACGGCAGGTAGAAGACCTCGACACATCTCCCGACGTTGTGAACGACCTGGTACGCTTCGTCAAACAAGCGTTGAGTCAAATCAGGGGAGATCATGGTCTTTCGGAAGACTGGCCTTCTCAGGGCGATGTGGGTCAGTTGGTGATGTCTCAAGGGTTATTCCAATGGGCCCGTACTGCTATTAACTACATTGACAGTCGGGCGCCTGCAAATCGTTTGCAAGATTTGCTGAAGCGACCGTCGATGTGGAGTGGGCTTGACGATTTGTACCATCAAATCCTTTCCCAAGCATTCTTCAACCTCAGACTTGATCCATCAAAGCAAGAACTCCTATGTCAAATACTTGGCATTTTAGTAGTAGCGCCGCATCCTCTTTCCCTTGAAATCATAGCCGCTCTTTCCTGGGACGTAAGCTCCGGCATTTTTGAAGGTTTGGCTCCCGCGGACATCGCGCAATCTCTACGGCAAGATATTCTTGTGGGCCTGCACTCCCTCCTGCTCATCCCGATTTCACCCAGCGAACCGCTGTGTCTGGTGCATACCTCCATCCGCGACTTTCTCGTCAGCGAGCAGCGATGCAAGGATTCAATATACTACATTAATATTACCCGGCACCACGAGCGACTAGCAGGGATATGCCTTAGCTATATGATACAGCATCTGAAGGAGAACATCTGCAATCTTTCAGACCTCTCGAAGTCGAGCCAAGACATTCAGGACATTGTAGACCGAGAGGTTTCAACAACCATTCGTTACTGCTGTCGGGCTTGGTCTGTTCATTTGGTGGGAGGGGCACGATGGTCTACGCTTAGAGCAGACACCCGCAGCAGCCTGCGATGCAATTTCGAGATCTTTAGCAAGGAAAAGGTTCTGTATTGGCTCGAGATAATGAGTATGGTAGGAGCGACAACTGAGGCGATAGTAACCGCAAACCGCGTTCATGAATGGCTCTTGGTAAGCGCGCAACTCCGATTGTGGTCTTAAAGCTCGACAGGATGGACTGACCGGTGACCACCGCAGTTTCCCACAGGAGATGAGTCCAACTCATTCATCAGCCTCTGGAGTGATACGCAGCGATTCATCGTCGCATTTTCGGAGCCAATTTCATTTGGGTAATTACACATCTATGTCTCAGCCCTCCCTCATTGCCCACAAGAGACAACCTTATGGGAGTGGTATGGGAAGCATGCAAAAATTCGAACTTTACGTGGTGTCCGACCATCAAAATGGTCGCGGAATCCGTGGACCAAATCTGCTGGTGGTGATGTGGCAGCGGTCGCGTTTTCGCCTGACGGCACAACTCTGGCGTCTGGATCCGGGGAACACACGATTCAATTATGGAATGCTCACACCGGAACCCCGCTGACTGAGCCACTCAAAGGTCACGACGGCTGGGTTTCCTCGGTAGCATTCTCGCCAGACGGCAATGTTCTCGCATCTGGATCAGAGGACCACACAATTCGGTTATGGGACGCTCGGACATGGACGGCTCTGGGAGAACCCCTCACAGGTCACAATTGCTGGATTTTTTCTGTAGTATTCTCGCCGGACGGCAGGGTTTTGGCATCCGGATCCTCCGACGGCAGGATTCGATTGTGGGATGCACGAACAGGGACGCCGTCTCTCCGTCAACCGCTCACAGGTTGCATTGGGTGCCTCTACTCCATCGCGTTCTCTCCAGACGGCAATTTTCTGGCATGCGGCTTCGAGGACCACATGATTCGGGTTTGGGATGCTCAGACGGGGGCACCTCTGGGTGAACCGCTCACAGGTCACCATGGCCCAGTTAACTCCGTTGCGTTCTCGCCAGACGGCACAGTTCTGGCATCCGGATCAGACGACCAAACAATTCGAATGTGGGATGTTCAGAATGGGAGGTCGCTGGATGAACTGCTCATAACTTCCGATGACTCCGTTAGCTCGGTTGCTTTCTCGCCAGATGGCAAGTTTTTGGCCGTCGGATCCCGTGGCGGTACGATTTGGCTAGGTGATTACCGGGTCGGGAGCCTGCTGCTTGAAGAGATCGCCTGTCATAATCGCTGGGTTTACTCGGTCGCATTTTCGCCGGACGGCAGGTTCATGGCATCTGGGTCCGCTGACAGAACCATTCGTGTGTGGGACGTTCGGAGCGGGGTACTCCTGTGTCCACCACATTGTCCACCACATAATTGTCGATGTGGCATGGTTAGCTCCATTGCATTCTCCCCGGACGGCGCCGCCGCGAGGTTCTAGCATCATCCGGATTCCTCACTAAAGGCCCGCCAATTCAGTTGTGGGATGCTCAGACAGGGATGCCTCTGGGTGAACCTTTCTCAGATCACAGTAACTGGGTTGCTTCCATTGCATTCTCGCCAGACGGCAAGGTTCTGGCAGCCGGATCCTTTGATAAGACGATTACATTATGGGACGTTAAGACAAGATCCCCATTGGGTGAACCGCTCCAAGGTCACAATGGCTGGGTTGGGTCAGTCGCGTTCTCACCCGAGGGCAAGGTTCTGGCATCCGGATCAGCAGAGGACCACACGGTCCGGTTGTACGATCTCCAGGCCGGGATGTCTCTGGGTGAACCGCTCACAGGTCATGCTGGCGGGATTTTGTCCATTGCGTTCTCTCCGGACGGCCACCTCCTGGCTTCCGCGTCCGAGGACCTCACGGTGCGATTGTGGAATGCTCAGACCGGGACGCCTTTGGGTGAACCGCTCAAAGGTCACAAAGACGGCGTATGTTCCGTCGCGTTCTCGTCAGATGGCAATGTTCTAGAGTCTAATTCAGACCGCGGAGCAATTCTAGTGTGGGATGCTAATACTCGAGCGCTTTTGGCCAAGCGAGAGAGCGGTGACGCCGGTATGGTCCTCGTTGCTCCCCTTTCACAAGCTGGTACGTGCGTTGCACCCTATAGTATCTGCAGCTCCGCGTGTGATCACTAATGCTGGTAATGACTTGCTTCAGTCTCAAAGGCCGTCCAAACTCTTCCGTGCAATTTGCTGCAATTTCAAGATCATTGGGTTCTATTGTCCGGCTCGCGCCTGCTCTGGCTCCCGTCCGAGTACTGGAAGGACGATTCACCGGTTATTCGCATTTCTAATGGGACCCTTGCTATCCTCTCCGACCATCGCCTTTCAATTTTTAAGATTCCTAGTGTGTTTCAGTATTACAGCCGTTTTCAGAACACCTGGCCATTCCCACATTCTACGCGTTTAAATGGCGGATCGCATTTGGATCATTTCTCGCTCGTTTCTCCCCCAATTTATTGCCGACAAAATTGTATGTACTCATGTAGTCAGTCTTGAGGGCATGAGATGTCTGTGCGGGACCTATGGCATGTTTTTGAGATTATCGCTGGATTTGCCCTCCTGGCACGCATTTGCAGGATTTCAGAACACAGCATCAACCATGTGCTCCCAGAGCAGGCATATGTCTATCACTAATGATAATTTAGCGCCCCAAATAAATTTTATGATTCTCTCTCGCAAAATAGTGGTGTTATGGGGTGCTGAACATCTGGACCCGAAAGCAAAAGAGCTAGATTCGGGCTAGTACGGCCTCCAGTGGCTCCTTACTCGCCCTATTCCCTCTCTAATGCTAACCTAAAGAGCCTGGTGAGGGCTTCGGCGGATTGGCACAGCGGTGACTCGGAAAGTGACAAGATGCGGTAAGGGGAGGGCAAGTTTCCAAGGAGAGCTCAAAATATACTCTGAGACCAGGAAAACTACACCATGCCCTCGCTATATCATATCTGAGCTTAAGTTAGTTTGAATGACGGGAAACGGTGGACAAATGGCGGAGAAATGGGCCAAATGCTGCTGTGTCGCTTAGACGCGTAGAATGTGGGAATGGCCAGGTGTTCTGAAAACGGCTGTAATAGCGTTCGTTCACTCATTTCACTCAACATATTGAGCCGAGCCGAGGTATTGTCTGCCTCGCAATCCATACAGGATGTACGTTAAGAGGCCGTCACGTGCTGATCATTTCGAAGAATGCATATTGCAGATAATACGTGGATGATTACATAAGAGGAAGATGCCACCACCGAAAAGAGGATAATCAAAGGAAGAGTAGAGAAACCAAAACGGAGGTATGCAGAACAGTCCTGAGGACGAGTGATGGCGGATCCCAGTCTGGCAAGTCCAGGGCAGACAACAAATCTCTCCCGTGATTGAAGTCGGTTTTGAGAGCATGAGACTTCCCCGCCGATAGTAAGCGATCCGTAAAAACCGGGATAAACACCCTGAGATCCACGTGCTTGGTCGTCCCATCATTATTGCTGACCGCAACCCGATCCGCCTCCCCTACCGACAACACTGGTGGCAGCAAAGGAAAACCTGACTGTATTGGATCCGTTTTGCCAATCTAGCGCTTTCAGCTGATCGAATGCAGTCACAGTGTTTTGATGCAGTTCGTTGGTGGCGTGAAGATGACAGGAGAAGGGCGGTCACTCGTCGCTCGAGCCTTAGCAGATAGGAAATATGAGATTTTACAGCCAACCTCGTAAAACTATCTCAGATACTTACTTATGCTTTGCCCTTCGGGAGGTCTTGGATGTTGGAGAGGGGCTGTCGGGACGGGACATTGTAGATGCAGAGGGAATATTGATGGAAGGGTGGAAGAGACCGTGTAGGAGCTTCAGGCATGTCCTAACATCACAGGGATTAAATCAATCTCGAGCTACCGCTTATTGGAGTCTCCCTCACCAAATAAGCTGGAGCGCTCGCAGTATGCGCCAAAGCCGGTCTCCCACTAATCGTCGCCTCTGCCGGAACTCCTGTCGCCGTCGCAGTCGTCCCTGCCGCCATCGCAGCCACAGTCTCTTGCTCCAATCCGCGGCCCGACTCCGTCTCCACTACAGAGTCCAACTGCTCCCCGATGCCCTCTTATCCCTCGCGCGCATCAGCGTATTCGTGGCTGGCAATCCCGGGCTGACTGGCGGTGAGGTTCGTTCGGATCGAACGCGCTTGAGGGTAATGGCGGGCCGGAGGATGTTCCGGTGGTGGTTCCTTGTTGTGCCGCCGTTGAAGCAAATCTGTCGTGAGCGGAGAGTTGTCTCGATGGGTGATGAACCTGCGTTGCGCGAGAAAACGAGACGTGGATTCAGCATTTTGCAGCTGGGCTACCGAGACCAGCTTCGGAACACACCTATCCCCCACTTCATAACCAGGTGCTCACTCGCAGCGACGGCCAACAACTGCGCATATTCGACGTTCTCGTCACCTAGTCACCTCGCGCTCTCCAAATCGTCGAACCTCTCCTTCCTCCCTTCTTCATTATCGCACAGGCTCAGTCGGCAGGAGAACTTCCTCGCTTCTGTGTTCACACAGAACAGATTCCTTTCGATATTGTCGGGGAAGACCCGTCCACCTTTACCGAAGGACAGTGACGCCTCATATTCAGGGTGGACGACGAAGGTTTCGGGCGAGCGGAATTCCCCTCGACGTCCTCCGCAGCCGTTACCAGCTGTCCCAAGTGACTAGGCTCCATATGAACGCCCGCGTAGCCCCTTGCCAGCGGCTTGAAGGTCGGCCTCGATGGTGGCTTTGTCGGGAACGCCCCCCTTCCCAAGTATAATCTGGTGGCGAAGTTGACAACTCCCCCGCGTTGAGGATCGTCACTGGCGCATCCGGCAGAAGAGGTCCCCCTCGAACGTATGAGGCTGTTTGCCCTCTGGTAACCTCAAATGCAGGGTCGACCGCGGCGAAGACGACGACGAACGGAACGGTCGATACGATGCGCCAGCATCCTGTGTCGCCTTGCTGGCCTCATCGGATTCCTCCCCTGCAGCTTCGGCGTGTTGAGATCTAGCCATATCCAGCGCTACGTCCTTCCCGTACACGGCCTCCGGCGGCCCAGCGGCCACCTCGTCCAGCACGCCCGCAGCTTCTTCGAGTCTTCATCTGCGCAGTTGCTTGAGAAGACCTCCAATTTAACGTCGCGCAGCTGGTCTCGAGCTTGTTTAGCCTGGTCGACAGCGGTGGTGGGTGCGTTGGTGATGGCGGGTTTGTGTAGCTTGGGTGCGAAGGCCAATGCGGTGTTGGCTTTGCTCAAGGAGGAGGTCGAAGGTGCCATGAGGATTCGGCGGTCTAGGTCCGGCCCCGGTTCTGCGCAACATGGCAGAGTAGAAGATTGAAGATCAAATTTTGCGGTGTTTGGTGATGAAGGAGATGCAGGTATCGTCGATACGGAAGTCAGTGGTGAGATGCTATCCAGGTCCAGAAAAGTGGGTTCGTCCATTGCCCTCTATTTTTGCGGAGCAAGAGAAGTCGGTTCAATTGTCTTAGTCTTTCAGAAGACGCTGACCGGAATGCTGACCTTTGACCAAGAAGATGGGGCGTTAACGTTCTTGTCTTCGTCGGAATTGGCTCCCGAGTCGGTGCCATGCACCCCAAAGCGTCCTGCATGCGATGGCGCTGAGCCTCATCGCTGCTTTCCTTCTCGTTGCTAGGCACCTAGAAGAACGCAATTAGTAGTCAGTAGCGTTCCGTATGCGGACCAACACCAGGTTATGGGGACGAATTGGTGTGCACCATTGCAGCGTGAATTGCAAATTGGACCGGTCCTCCGAGACCGACCTGAATGGGACCTGATATGGGACTGGTCATGACGTCCTCCGGAGCATATCCTTCTGTCTCAAAGAGAAAGAAACACATCTCCTGCACCTTCGACCTTCATCTAGTACGATGTGGGTTTGCCGTAGATGAGGACGCTGACGGCTTTTTTCGACTGGACAGAGGAGCTGCCATTTGCGGGGAAAATACGAAACAGAGAGCACGTAAGCTCGCTCGTCGTCTCTTGATTCTTTCGATAACTACCAAGTAGAGTAAGGCGGTGAAGTTTGAAGCAATATTGATTGGGGAGGAGGGTGTGGGGTAAGACAGAAAGTTGGCGTCAGGTCTCACATGCCATGGGCTCCACGGTTTACACTTTGGGGAAATCACTTGTTCCCTTTTCGCTCCAACAACGCTGCACCCCCAGCCCCTGCCCCTCCTCTATACATATACGTACGCCAGAAAATAAAATGATGCTCCAGAGTCTTCTGTACAAATGATGGGTTACATTCACCAAGCTGCAAGACTGCCGGTCTCGTCTGGACACCACACAAGCCCTAGCTCTGAACTCTATACAGCCAAGGAAGATGAATAGGTCTTTGTATGGCCCGATCTGCGAGCCACAATGGCAGAGGCCAGTACGCCCTCACATGTCTAGGTCCCACAGCCACCTCTGCTCTACCAACCTCACAGACGTTCTCAACGAACCCAAAGGGACTGAATGAGTGTCATGGTGGTCCCATCCTTTCAAGACTTTCGACAGAGGCACCTTGAACAAACCGACCGACACTTCGAAGTCATCACTCGCCTTCCTTTAAAATATAGCTGACAGTGTCCTGATCAAGTATCCCTACCTCGCACCGGTTTTGAGGCGGTCTTGAGCAGCTGTGACAAGCGCAGTTTGTGCTCGGCCGTTTCTATTCGCTCGCTCGCCGTCCTCGCCATGAACATTCGCATTAGAGAGACTCGCCACAAGTACGACCCGGATTGGCGCCTTCAGTCCTCCCCACTAGTGTTACCGGGGTAAGACTTCTAGACAAACGAGTCCTAAGTATCCTTCGCGAACCCCTGATACGAACGAACGCGTAATGAGAATTGACCAGAGACCAGTGCTGCCTCCGCCCAAGAGTCTATCATGTCCATTGAAATTATTTCGCTATTTCGAGCATTTTCTCCTTGGCGGTATTCTTGAAACCTGATAAAACGTTATTCTCAGCTCTGCAGCAGTTCGCCAGCGAAGACTGAGTTGGACGTCCTCCTTTCTAATGATACCGTGATCACCTGGAATGAGTCTTGCAACTAACCATGCTAGGCAGGGTCGTGTTGTGTAAGGTACCAGATATAGAAGTCCATCGAAAAGCTCGAGGGTTCTAGGCCTTGGGATACACTGCACCCGCCAGGGGCTTGTCACCGAGCAAACTTGCAACCCCCGCCAACGGTGCAACGGAACTCATCCACCACCGCCCCACTGTATTCCTTTGTCTCTTCTCCCTCTTTCGTGAATCGTGCAGTATTGTGTCCGTTTTATGAGCCCCGGGGGTAATCAGAAAGGTATGATGGATGTTGATTTCGCCATCTCAATGGAAGCGCGGGGGCGGTGGTTCGTTTGGGACAAGTCGCTAACCCATTTCTACATACGGCAGAGTAACCGAGTCATCCAAAAATACCAAAAAAACCCCCATATACTGGTCCAAACGTCGTCGCAGATGGACACAAGCTCGCTTGTTCAACCAGGCCGCCAGTTGACGTGCTTCGAGGCAACCGAAGAGCTCGCAGGCGTCCTGGAACTTTCTGATCGACCCAAAATGAGCGGTGGTTACGCAAACATCTATCACGGCTTTTGGACTAACCCCCAAGGCGAACGCGTGGAGGTCGCTGTCAAAGAGCTCAAGGCCCTCATCCCGAGGAACCACCAAACGAAGGAAGACGAGCTGGTTATGAAAGCGGAGATGGTCGGCCATTTCTCATTAGTTGATATGCCGCGAGCTTATATCCATTTCGGGCGGTCGTTAGCGCGTCGCACGAGAAGCGTACGTTTGGAGTCGGATACAACACCGGAACCTACACCCCCTCCTCGGCTACCTTTCACACCCCGAACCACGGCTCATCAGCCCATGGTGCCGCCATGGCAACCTAATAGACTACTTAAATGCGAATCCGGAACTTTCCCGACTGGATAAGCTTACACTCGTACGTCCACGTTGAATCTCACCTTTCCTCGTCGTTGGCCTGATGTTATGTTGCAGATCTATCAAGCAGGCTACGGCCTCGAGCATCTCCATTCTCGAACCCCTCCCATATCCCACGCCGATGTTAAGCCAGAGAACGTGCTCGTCAACGATTGGCGCGAAGCAGCGCTCTCCGATTTCGGTCTAAGTCAGGTTTTGCACGGTCCGGATATCCCCAGTGGATTCACGACCAGCGAGACCGTGAAGGGAACTTATAGGTACAAAGCACGGGAACTTTTTAACGGAGGACAGACAACCTGCAGCTCTGACGTTTATGCTTTCGGTGGCCTTATTTTGACTGTGAGTCTGCGCAGATAGGACAGTGGGAGCTCTGAACGAACAGGAACTTTACGCTAGGTGATGAGCGGGAAGCCTCCTTTTTTCAATCTCCCGGAATTAACAGTTCTCTACCGTGTAATGAATAACCAGCCACCTAGACCAAACAATCACCCGGATTTGCCAGAAACCGATCCCCTCTGGAGCTTAATGCGCCAATGCTGGGACCCGAGTCCTACCGCTCGACCTACGATGCGAATAGTTCTCTGGGAGGTGAGCCCCCACGAAAACTCAACTAACGACTCGCATACTCAAGTACCCATTCGCCTTCATCGAGCTATGGGAATGCATTTGCCAGACAAAATCCGAGTTACAGGCAAGAACTAGTCCTATCTCAGCTGCGGATGATGGTAGTAGGGAAGGCTCTGCAATGGACCTTGATGTATGCCTCCATCTTCTGTCGTTCATCCTATTTCTCAACTTTTAACACGGTTGTCATAGACTACGGATGAAAACTGTCAAGGGAGGATTTCAAACTCAACTATCGCCGATCCTGTCCCACCGCAGGCCAGGCTGTCTATCATTACTGTTGCCGAGGGAACGCCGAGTTCAGTCGGTAGAGGTGCATTCGCCCCAGCGCGAAAAATATTTCAGAGGCTGGAAGTGAGCTCGAAGTCCATTCCTGTTTTTGGGAGATACGTCAGAGCCGTGGTCGAAGTGGGATTGATGCTCTTGGAAATAGTCAAGGTCGCGTCAAATCCTGTTTCTTCCGTGGCATCCTCCGCTGATGCCACATTGACAGACCATAGATAGAAACCAAGATATGGCCAATGCTTTGGAGTCCAATACGTGGAAGTTAGCTATCTTTCTTGATCGTTTGCAGGACAAGTTGAAAAGCCAGGGAGAAGACGAAATAGCTGCTTGTCTCACCGACATAAAACAGTACGTAGAGCTACTTCTGTAGGGTAGAGATGCTGCACGCTAATATCATAAGCAGAGAACTCCTATTCGTTCGAAAGCAGTTTACGGAGATTTACTCCTCCGGTCTTTTCCCGAAAGGATTGTCTTGTTGTTATCACAGACAAGGCAGGAAGCACTGGGAAGGGGCCGTATGGAAAGCATGGGAAGCTATGGAGGTCGGTGTGACTATGGTCATGCGAACCCGTTACTTAATGTTTGTCGCGACCAGCTCCTTGTCAACCTGGACACCACTACCCTCATAGCCGAACTAAGTAAGTCGTATGCAGTACAATCTGGGCAGGATTTCTAACAGGTTTACGGCCAGAAAATCGCCAACTTCAGGAAGAACATCGTCGTCTCCTTAACTGCCTCGGAGATGGAAAGTACGGGGCTCAGGGAAATTCCATCGAGGATGCCGTTTGCCTGCCAGGAACGCGCGTGCAAATACTGGAGCGGATCGACAATTGGATAAGAGATACATCTACTGTCAGCCGGGTGTTCTGGATTCGCGGGATGGCTGGCCGGGGAAAATCAACTATAGCGTCCACGGTGGCCCACAACTGGCAATACCGAGCCTCATGCGCCCTCTTTCACTTCCGTCGAGGACAAAGCATGCTGAACGGGCGGATAATTTGTGCGCTTGCAAGGCAGCTGGCGAGCAGTCTGGTCCCAAACGTCAGGAATGCCGTTCTAGAAAGCGTGCGAGAAAATGAAGACCTCGTTGACCACAGGCTCAGCACACAGTTCGAGACCCTTTTCGTCGCTCCCCTGTCCACGGCCAAACCTCAACCTTACACCGTACTCATCGTGGTCGATGCTCTTGATGAATGCGACAATCCAAAAGATGCCGAGGACTTCATTAAGCTCATCGATCGGCACTCTTTATCCTTGCCTGCCAACGTCAAATTCCTGCTAACATGTCGCCCTGAGGCACCACTCCTTCGGAGCCTTGAACCGCGAAGGTGGCATGTGGAGAACTTAGACTTATCTCCCGACGTTATGAGCGACGTCGTACGGTTCTTTCAGCAGGCATTCAGAAGGATCAGGGAAGATCATAGGCTTTCCGAAGCCTGGCCTTCTCCGAGTGATGTGGCACGGTTGGTAGAGATGTCCCAAGAAGTGTTTCTGTGGGCTCGCACTGCCATCACTTACATCAGCAGTCGGTCACCCGTTAATCGACTGCACAATCTGCTGAATCGACCCTCAATGTGGAGCGGGCTCGACGACTTGTACCACCAAATACTCTCCAAAGCTTTCGATACCATTGAATTGGCCCCAACAAGGCAAGAGGTTCTGAGTCGAATACTCGGAATCCTCGTAGTAGCGCCACATCCTGTCTCCTTGGAGGTCATAGCCACTCTTTGCGGGGACGTGGGTGAAAGCGTCCTCGAAGGTGTAGTGGGTCAAGAGGATATCGTGCAGTCCCTACGCGAAGACATTCTTGTGGACCTTACCTCCCTCCTGCTGATCCCGACCTCATCCACTGAGCCGCTCGGTCTCATGCACAACTCTATCCGCGAGTTTCTGGTCAGCCGGCAACGGTGCAAGGGGCGAGTCTACTATGTTGATATTACTCAGCATCATGCGCGACTGGCGGGCGTGTGCCTGAGCCTAATGGCACGAGGTCTGAAGCAGAATATTTGCAATTTCTTGGATTTTTCTAAGCCGAACTCCGAGATTCAAGACATCGTGGACCGCGAGGTGTCTGCGGGCCTACGGTACTGCTGTGCAGCTTGGTCTATTCACCTGACAGATGGAACACAGTGGTCGACACTGAGAACGGGTGGTCCTAGTAGGACGCAATCGGATTTTGAAACATTAAGCAATGAGAAGATTCTGTGCTGGCTTGAAGTAATGAGTGTGGTTGGAGCTACCACCGACGCGGTCGTGACTGCAAAACGCGTGCACCAGTGGCTCATGGTAAGCATGCAACATAGTTTCGGGTCTCCGATTGGATAATCCGAACTGACCAGTAGCCACAGGAATACTCCTCGGAGGGATCCCAGGTCAATCCACTCAGCGAATTGTGGAGTGATGTTCAGCGATTTGTCACCGCATTCTCGGAGCCGATTTCTTTTGGGTCATTGCACATCTACATTTCGGCTCTTCCTCATTGTCCACAGAAGACAAGGTTGTGGGAGTGGTATGGAAAGCATGCAAAAGTTCGAACAATACGTGGTGTCCAGCCATCAAGATGGCCGTGCATTCTGTGGACGAGATCCATCGGTTATCTGAGGAGAATTGCCTTGTCACCAGACGGTCAGACTCTTGCATCTGGATCCCAGGAC
The DNA here is from genome assembly GCA_019633595.1 of Tulasnella sp. UAMH 9824. Classification (NCBI taxonomy): domain Eukaryota; kingdom Fungi; phylum Basidiomycota; class Agaricomycetes; order Cantharellales; family Tulasnellaceae; genus Tulasnella; species Tulasnella sp. UAMH 9824. The sequence continues at coordinate 15,734 of WSUI01000645.1, forward strand.
GGCATCATTCAATTGTGGGATACTCAGACGGGAACGCCTCTGGGCGAACCGCTCGCAATTCCCGAAAACTCCGTTTGGTCCCTCGCTTTCTCGTCAGACGGCAAGATTCTGGCATCCGGATCCGGCGACGGCAAACTTTGGTTGTGGAATGCTGAGACCAGGGCCCCACTCGGTGAACCACTCGAAGGTCACGATGACCTGGTGACTTCCATCGCCTTCTCGGCGGATGGCAGGGTTCTGGCATCCGGATCACTGGACGGCACAATTCGATTGTGGGATGCTCAAGCCGGAACGCCTCTGGGTAAACCGCTCGAAGATCACGATGACGCCGTTCGATCCGTAGCGTTCTCGCGGGACTGCAAGATACTGGCATCTGGATCAAAGGACTGCACGATTCGATTGTGGGATGCTCAGACGGGGACGCCTCTGGGCGAACCGCTCGAACAACACGCTGGCACTGTATGGTCTGTTGCATTCTCCCCGGACGGCAAGGTTCTGGCATCCGCATGCGGGAATGGCACAATTTGCTTGTGGAATGCTGAGACCTGGACGACTCTGGGTGAACCACTCCGAGGTCACGATGGCTTTGTCTCCTCTGTCGCGTTCTCGCCAGATGGCAGGATTCTGGCATCCGGATCCTCGGACCGTACGATACGATGCTGGAATGCTCACACCGGGGCCCCTCTTGGAGAACCGCTCGCAGGTCACACTGCCAACGTTTTTCGCGTTGAATTCTTGCCCGGCAGCAAGGTTCTGGCATCTGGATCGTTCGACGACACTTTTCGATTGTGGGATGCACAGGTCGGGGCGCCTCGGGTCGAACCACTCGAAGGTCATGATGATTGGGTCAACTGTATTGCGTTGTCCCCAGACGGCAAGGTTCTAGCATCCGGATCCGTGGACGGCATGATGCGATTGTGGGACGCTCGGACCTGGACACCTCTGAGTGAACCACTCAAAGGTCACGATGACTGTATCTACTGCGTCGCGTTCTCGCCAGACGGCAAGGTCTTGGCATCCGGATGCGAGGGCGGCATTATTCAATTTTGGGATGTCCAGAACGGGGCCCTTCTGCGTGAGCCGTTCACAGGTTATGATGGCTGGGTTAAGTGTGTTGCATTCTCGCCAGACGGTATTTTTTTGGCATCCGGATGCGAGCGCGGCACGTTTCAATTATGGGATGCTCAGACCGGGACCCTTCTGCATGAACCGCTCGCAGGTCACGATGACTGGGTTAACTCTGTCGCATTCTCCCCTGACGGCACTATTCTGGTGTCTGGGTGCTATGACGGCACGATTAGATTGTGGGATGTTCAGGCAGGGATACCTCTGGGTGAACCGCTCAAAGGTCACGATGACTGTATCTACTCCCTCGCGTTCTCGCCGGACGGCGATGTGCTGACATCCAAATTCAACCGCGGCCCGATTCGAGTGTGGGATGCCAACACCAAGCCTTCTCTTGCGAAGCCGCAGACACGCTACACCAGCAGCATGGTCCCCCCTGGTCACGTTTCACAAGCCGGTATGTTCGTTGTACCCCGCTGTACCTGAAACTCTTCGCTTGATCATTGCTGAAAGCTATATCCTTTAGCCATGCAGACATCTTGGAATCTTCCAAGCAGTTTTCTAGAATTTCAGGACCATTGGATTTTATCATCCTCCTCGCGCTTGCTCTGGCTTCCGCCCCACTACTGGACAGAAGGGCCTCCGACTATCCTTCTTTCTGATCGGAGCCTTGTCATTGCCTCCAACGCTAGCCTTTCCATTTTTGACATTTCCGGCGTATTTTAGAATTATTGGTATTGACTATCTCATGTTACAGAATTCGAAGTCATTTAGCGCAGTCGGGTGGCTCTGGTTAACTATTGTTTGACTAATGATCCATTCGAATGTATTTGAAGGGGCCGCGTTATTGCATCGGATATCCTGCGATATTCAGTAGAAGTTTTCAACCCACATCGGAAGCAACTGCTACAAGGCCCCATCAGTTATATTAAACCCCTGAAGATCTTTGTTCAGTGGTGTCACCGCGGAAGATTACGAGGACCATCGGCAAACGCGCGAGGAGATCTCACCACGTCGCTTCCAAGGCCTCGGGAAATCAAAGTAATTTGATCATGGGACGTAGAAGACATGAATACTTGAGAGTAAGATGTCAGTGCCAGAAAGAAATGAACTAAAAAAAGAGCAGTCGTCTCCGGCATCGGAGTTGCAGGCTCCTGCTCCTGCTCCTGCTTAGCAGCCCTGCTCCTACTCCAGGTTCTCCGCGAAGGCCTTTTATTCCTCGCGCTCATCCGAGCGTTCGTAGCTGGCAAACCCAGGCTGATTGGCGGCGAGCTGCGTTCCGGATCTGACGCGCGCTCCGGTAATGGGCGGTGGGGTTGCTGTTCTGTTAAGGGTTTCATGTTGCACCGCGATTGGATTAAAGCTGCCACGAGCGGGAGTTGTCTCGTTTGGTAATGAACCTACCGTTGCCCCAGAAAAACCGCGCATACTTAACCTTCCCGTCTTCAAATCACCTTGCGCTCTCCGGGTCGTCGAACCTCCCTTCTTCATTGTCGCACAAACTCAGTTGGAAGGGAACTTCTTCCCTTCCATCTCCACCAAGAGCAGATCCCTCTCCGTGTAGTCAGGGAAGAGCTGTCCGCCTTTACCAAAGGATGTTGACGACTCGCCTTCAGGCGCGAACGACGAATGTTCCGGACGAGTGGAACCGCCGTCGATGTCCTCCGCCGTCGTCACAGACTGCCCGAGGTTACTAGGCGCGACATGAACGCTCGCATCGTCTGTCACGAACAGCCTGAAAGTTGGCCTGGCAGGTGAACTTGTCGGGAACGCCTCCTAAGTATAGGCCGGCGACGAAGTCGACAACTCCCCCGCTCCTGGGTCGTTACCAGCACGTCTGACGGGGCAGACCCTCCCCTCCCGTATGGGTACTGTTAGCCCTCTGGTAACGGCGAATGCGAAGTCGACTGTGGCGAAGATGACAAGGAAGGGAATGGCCGAGACGACTCACCAGCTTTTGGCGCCTTTCCCGCCTCGTCGGATTCCTCCCCTGCAGCTTCGGCGTTGTGGCTCCCAGCCATATCCAGTGCTACGTCTTTTCCATACACAACCTCCAGCACCTGCGCGGCCTTCTCGTCCAACGCGTCCGTAGCTTCTTTCAACTTTTCATCCGCGCAATTGCTTAGCGGCAGCCCCACCACGATGCAGCGTAGCTGGTCTCGGGCTTTCTACGCCTGGTCGACGGCGGCGGTGGGTGCGGTGATGATGAAATTCGGGCTAGTTTGGGCGTGGTCGTTATTATGGTCTTGGCGTGGCTTAGGGAGAAGGTCGAAGGGGCGGTGGAAGAGTCGTCGGCGTCTTGAGTGGCAGCATCATCCGATCCCAGTTCCGCTGCGGGAGGTGGCGGTGGAGCAGAAGATTGAGGATCAAAGTTTGCGACGTTCGCTGATGGGGTATATGCAAGAGTCGTCATTCTAGATGCGGAAGTGGGACGCGGCAGTGAGATGTTGTCGAGGTCGAGAAAAGTTGGTCCGTTCATCGGCCCCTGTTTTTGCTGAGCGGAGCCGGAAAATTCGGTCAAGTCACTGGCCCTTTTGACACAGACTTGAATGCTAACCTTTGACCGAGAAGATGAAACATTAGCGCCCTTGTCTTCGTCGGAGTTGGCTTCCGGTCAGTCTCTTGGGCTCCAAAGCGTCTTGCGGGCGCGTGCTGGCGCTGAAACCTCATCGTTGCTCTCATTTTCCCCGCAAAGTACCTAAAAGAATGCAGTCACGGGTTAGTCACATCCTGAATATCGATAGAGTAGGTCGTGAGTGCAGATTGGCTTGCACTCTGGCCCGGTGAAAAATAAAATTGTAAAATGGACTGGACAAACCTGATGAGGTCCCAGTAATAGATGGAGCACCTCATAAGCTGCTCTGGAAACCCGTCCTCCATCTCCACAAAGAAAACGCTTCTCCTGCATCCCCATTTACGGAACACGGCATCGGTTTGCGATGACGAGAATCCTGACCGCTTGTTCAGGGGGCGGGGAGCCTGCCATTTGC
>WSUI01000646.1:9609-19779 GCA_019633595.1 Tulasnella sp. UAMH 9824
AAGTGGCATAAGATTTCGAAGCACTGCGGGACAAGACAATTACCCGAAGAAGGCAAGCAGGCGCCTTCGATGCCGTTTTCCCACCTCGCTACCACGATCAGTTCCCAAGCCACCGGGGACAGCCCGGATTACACGAACGCTTCATAAATGGCACCTCGTACTGAAGCTCGGTCTCTCAGTCCTCATCGCTCCATTCAAACGTCTCCCTCAGGATGAAACTGTCCCTACTCTCTCTTCTCTCGTTCGCTGTCATTCCTTCCTTTATTTCTGCTGCCACTATTCCCGATCTCGCTCCTCGCAATGGTACTCTGGCGAAACGAGGCGGCGAGGTCAACTATCTTGCCTCTTGCTTCCGTATTACCATTCCAAATCCCGGAGGATACGTTGCTTCGTATATGGCTTGGTATTCGAATGTCGACAACTCGTTGAACCGAGAACGTCCGGATTCGCTCTCTAACGAATACAGAGACTGGTCTAATGGAGGTGAGCCCACACAGGAAGGATGCATCCGCAAGCGTTGGTCGAGAATTGATCAACCGTTTCCACTTTTCCTCGAATAGGCTCTGTCCTTAAATGGGACGGGGTTCAACAAAAGATCTATTTCCCTGACTCGGGCGTCACCGTACAGACATACATCGAAGCCGGGGCCAACACCCGAGCATTTACCTCCTATGCTGGAGGGGTCCTACGCACGTCAGACTGGAAGTGGTTCAATTGCTACAGGGTGGGTACTTGGATAGCCTGGATGATAACGCTTTCTCGATGCTAACGGGGTTATTTTTTCAATAGGATAACGGACGCGTACTGTTCGTCTGGAATCCACCCGTCCCCGACGGATCGAATCTTGGTATCAGCTGCTCTGCTGAGTATTGGTGTGTTTGAGGTTTTGTCTTAGAGCCGCCTCGTGGCGTTAGCTTCTGGATGTGATATATTCTTGAGCTAGGTAGCTCCTCCGAACCAACAGGACGATGTCGAGCTTCTTGTTTTGCATATCAATCCTTCTACCAGCTGTGTCAAAGTCACGAAGCTCTAAATTATTTACTGGGTTGATAGTCGCATTACTCGGTATCGCGCTGGGAAGTGAGTTGGAGGCAAGCTCAATTGACAGCCACGCATCTCCATTGTTCTTCCACACACGAACAGAGGTCAGGCTTATTATAATTCAGACCTAAAGGCAGAACAAAACATTAAAACGATTCGGGGAAATCCGTATCTACATTCGGCTCTGGGGGTGGAGCGTTAGGATTCCAACCGGTCTTTTCTCTTTCCTGATGAAGAACTGATATGATGTACTCCAAGCTTGCGCGAGTCCCATAAGGCGTCCAGCAATCCAGCATCAATGTCCAAAGTCGCTCTGTAGCTATTTGAGGATTATAATCCTCTGGCAGAGGCACTTTGTTATTGGATTGGAGCTCGCGGATCGTGAAGGGGCAGGTCGTGTGTTTGTACGGATATTCTTCGTTGCGAAAAGGCATCAGTTACAGGCATTAATGTCAGGCGCAAGCCATATATAGTTAACTTACGCTCGGAAAGAATTTCCAGAGTGGTCATTCCCCATGACCAAATGTCAGATTGCTCCGACATCACTTTGCGGAGGCTAGTCTCGGGCGACCACCATCGAAAACAATCATTGACAGTAAGAGTTTTCGTTATCGATGCTTCTTCATGCATCACCTTGGACAGGCTGAAGCCCGTTAAGCGCACGCGATGATCGATATTCACAAGGACGTTGGTGGGGTTTAGATTCCCGTGGAGTATCCCGACACTATGAATGTATTGAAGACCGAGCGCAATTTCATAGATCTTACAGGTTCCCGGAAAGTTAGGTAAACTGAGAGATAATAGGTTTGCCCAAGGCACGTACCAATTTAAGCTTGTCCACCTTTCCGGCAAATTGCTTCATGTATTTCCTAACGTCGCCGTACTGAAGCAAATATTAAGCTTCCATCATAGACTGAAACATAATTATAGCTCACCTTCATCCACGGACTGATGAGATATGGCGGTTTATCAGCTTCAAACCGGCAGATGCCGAATACAGGCAGGATGTTTGGATGTTTCAATGATCTCCAAATGTTCATTTGACGGGTGAACCGCTGCCGAGAGGAAGAGTGGTCAAGAAAGAACGACAGCTGGAAGAGGGTTGCTCCCTACTCTCTGAGATTTCTCGTCTTTCTCGTCGTACTCGATGACCCTGAACCTCTTCGCTGCGACCCACCTCTTGGTGAGCCACGCTGCTTTAAAGACATCGAAAGTGGTTCCTATTTTATCAGTCAGTGATTGCAAATGTTGGCTCTTCGACGATCTGATAGCGTACCTTGGCACTCGTAATGGGGACGACTTTTAACAACTTCACCTTTCATGTCTGCGGAGGGGAAGTTTTCCGGGTCGAGCCGTAGTGCGAAGATACGCTGTTCAGCCGCTTCTATGCTGTCTATATCTACCATGTCTGTTGCTCTCCAATCCTTGTTGTGCAAAAATATTCAATCTCGGAGACTGGCCGAAAATGGGTTAACCTGGCGCACCTCCTTGACGGTTTCAGTGGCCTTGGAACCCTGATCGATCTGTAGCTGTATTTTTTCTATACTAACTCCCATATCTTCTACAGTTTTCTGCATTTGAGCCGATTCGATGTCATGAATCAAAACTCCTTTGAACTGTGAATGTATCAGCAATGTCCCTGAAATCCGGAAAACGTAAGCCAGCATACCGTCAAGTCGGTGATCAGTTCACTAAGTGATGTGCGGTGAAAATCTATCCTGCCCAGCACATCTCTATGCCTATAGTAGCTCATAAATTTGTTGTAGTTCGCCCAGTGCCTCAAGTCGGTTCTAATCTCAATCAACTTCCTACGAGAGATATGTTGGTCAGCAGAGGTACCGAATTCTCAACGAGCCATTGCTTACAATCTCAAGAGCTGTACTAAGTCGGCTATTTTGCTGTCTCCAGGATGCAGCTTTTCATGATTCTGCAGTTCGTCGGAAATGCGGCTAGCCTCCTCCGCCAATTGCCTGCACTGGGGTCTACAGGGCAACACGTTGGCATGGAGTGAAGCGACGTTATCGAATACTTACTTGACCAGCTTGATGCGCACAATAAGGTCATATATCTATACATCGTTGGAGATTTGAGTGTCCGCCCCTGAAGACGACGGTAGCAGTCAGGACTCACCTCCTTGATGATTGCCGTCACCATAGGCACCCACGGGACGGGAGCTATTGAGACTACCGCAGTTGTCAACCGGAAGAGTCTTTCACCTGGGGAAGGTCCTGCTAGTGACATATTGTGCGTTGGAAATTGGGTAGTACAGTGCGGTTAGCCTGAGATTGGTTATGGGTGCGTTGATGGAAGTGCAGGCAAGTGATCAAGATGATAGCGACGAATGGCGGCGACGAGTGGTTCTGATTCTGCAAGGTAGAGAGAAGGGAAGAGATTGGCCTGAGCAAAGCGTTGGTGGTGGGCGATGAGGTGGTTTTGTATGCGGTGGTGCGAGAAGCGGTGAGGGATTTGGGAATGGTCAGGGTGTATACACATGCCCCCTTTGTGATGTACCGGAAACGTGGCTCGAGGCTATTGCAGTGCAAAAGGTCCTCCCAATTTCTGTTTCAGTACACATTGTGTTGAATCCCGTGACGCGTGCTTTATATTTTACATTGGGGGAGGGGGGCATCATGCACACTGGGAGGAAGAGCTCTCTTGCCGCGACGCTACATCCAACTTTTCAACTTAGATGACGGGTGTCAGGGTTCCCGCCTCGTGGCAGCTCCCTAAAAACATAAAACTCGCCCTTGAGACCCTCTGGAATGTCCATTCTTTGGGGCGGATTGACATGAGGGGATCGAACAAAAGGAATCAACGCGTCAGCGGCGTTAGTCACGGACCTCCGAACCACGCTTGTATGCCGCCGCCGAAATCCTACCATTGAACATCTTTCGGCAGCCTGCTTGCACTTTATGGATCTCGATTATCACTGAATCTACTGAGATGGCTTCACGACTAAATGAACGCATATAGTTTCATTATCACCCACAATACGGTTATTACAATGGACAGCATGGAAGAAAACGACATGAAACGCAACAACGCAGTCGTATCGTACAACAGGCCTAACTCCGCTTTCGATTCATAGAAACGCACTAATACTCGGAAATTTGAAGGATGCGACCTATACGGATGAAGGACGCTATGTAAGCGCGTTTCTGGGTCGAGAAAAGGCCAGTATCCACTCACCAACACGACGACGCTCGCGTTTCCTCTTTGCAATGAAGGACTCGACCTCGCCCTGAATCAAGCGCAGAGAACATCAGCTTTCTTTTCTTTTCCAAAACCAGGACGGGAAGCTACTCACACTATCGTAGAACGAATATCCACCGGCTAAAGAGTGAAACAGGCCCGTCAGCAACGAATATCCGCGTTAATCTGGAACGCATTTCACTCACTAATGGCATCGATATCAGCCTCATCCTCGGGCTCTTCTTCCACATTCGCCGGAGCGACCAATACGGTACCCGTCTTGACGTCTCTCAACGCACCCGAATGGTCCACGAACGCGTCAGACCGCTCGTTCGCAGCCTTGTACAAGGCCACGATCATCTTTTGCGCGTCCAAGAGGTAGGCCTGGATCGTCGCCAACAGACGTTTGGTCTGCAGGTGCTTCGAGGTGGCCGCGATGGAGATGGCGTCGTCCTTGATGATGTAGCCGATGCCGAAACCGTCGGCTGCGACTGGAGCGAAGCCGAAGAGGCGCAGGGCGGGGTTGCCGCAGTTGGAGGTGGAGAGGATGGAAGTACCGAGTGTGCCGTAGCCGGGATCGGTGAAGATGCCGGGGAGCGCTTGCCTCTTCTTTCCGTTGGGGGGCGGTGCGGAGGGGGTGGCTTCGATTGGTGAGGTGGCGCCGTTCGAAGGGGATGAGCGACCAGAGTCGACACCACCGTTGCCTTGCATCTCACGCTGGCAGAGGCAGTAAAGAGCGTAAAGGTGTCTAAAAGTGACGTGAGGTGAGTAAATACTTCTCAAGAGTCCACGAGGGGCACCGTGACAAACCTGTCCTGGCCAAGGCCCTTGGCGCACTCCTTGGTGACCTTGACATGGTGCTCACAGGCCTTCCTCAGAGCTTCGATCTTCTCCTGGTTCGACTGGTCAGAGTAGAACGTCTTGGTGAAGGCAACGCTTGGAGGTTGGACGGTACGAATGGCCTCGGTACGACCGTGGAAGAAGCCCTTGGTCATCGCTGGCTCATACGTGCACTCGATATGACCTGTATAGTAAGGCTCTCTATCAGTTTCCCCTGAAATATTACTCTAGTCAAAGCCACCGTACCATAAAGCCCATAATAACCAGCCTGGAACGCCATCTGTACGAACGCATCGGGACTGAATCCATGCTTGGTGATGAAATTCTTGCCGTATCCTTTGAACTCCAACACCTCGCACTCGTTCTGGCAGATCAAGTCGCTCAACCTCGTCTCGGCGAAGCGGATAGCGGTGCGGATTTCGGAGGTCAGCTTCCATTCGAGCTTTTTGGGTGAGGTGTCGATGACTTCGCGGGGCTCGTTGAGGACTTCACCGGGCTTGCGGCGGTACGAGGCGGCGTGCGGTGAGAGTTTCGCTTTGAAGATGGTGGGTGCGGCGGGGTTGATGGAGCGAGCCATTGCCATGAGACCTTCGGTGAAGACATCTGGAGTAGGGGATCAAGAGTTGGCGTGAAAACCAGAGAGGAGAGGCTAGATTTCACGCACCTGCAGCGTATCTGAGGACAGTGTGTCCGTCGACGCCGGTGTGCTCGAAGTTGATACCAGTAGTGCCGTTACCAGAGACGATGATTTGAAGCTGAAGGATGTTTACTCAGTCCCCCGAATACCGACCACGTCTGAACGGAGTGCACACCTTATCGTACCACCTGTTGGTGCAAGACCCAACTTGAATGCCATCTCTCAACTCGTAAGTTCCGCAAAGGAAGTTCGCGCAGATTTCTGCGGGGGTCTCGGGGGAAGTGACGTCCAAGCAGACAACGAACAGAGCATCGTCGACGATTTGCAGGCAAGATTCATTGTCCTTGGATTCAGCGGCAATTTGGTGTCTGAGGTGGGACCAATGCTTGCGAGACTCGGTAGAAAGCACAGCCAAAGCGCCTTTCGCGACCTGAAGTACAATAAGCAGAAAACGTGAGATCCCAAAGGTACCGCCCCACGAGAGTTGGATATACCTCGAGGTCGGGAGTCTTGTCTGCATCGGCGACAATAGCTTCAAGATTCTTCATAATCTCTCTTTCATTGAGGATTGGTCTGTTCTTACTATCCAAGACGTCGAAGTAATCTAGCACGGGGTTGTTGGGCGGTGTCAGCCACAGAACGTGTTGCGGCCAATGCGCCACGATCCCCGAAAACCACTTACAGAATTGACCACGGCGGAGGACAATGATATGCCTAGAGTCGTGATTGATGGCCATTCTGCAACCACGGCTGGTCGGGATACGAGCGGTACCGAATAGTTGGGTGTATTGGTGCATGTCGAGGGGCTGTCCACGGACGGCGTCTGGTTCGAGGAGTCCATTGCGGAGGTCGTGCACGAATCCAAGTGAGGATGAGATGAGACGAGCAGCTCGAGAAAGTTGGGATCCTCTGCTGGGAGTTGGATCGTCTCTGAAAGAGGGGTCGCCGGGATCAATATCAGCCGGACCCGCTGAATACCGTAAATGACAGGTGAAACCCACTCGAGGACAAAGAACGGATTGAGAGCGAGAACGACTGGGTCTGAGTGACTAAGGTATGATTCATACCAGAACTCCTCGATGTAACTAGATGCAGAGGTGCGGGGAGGGGGATGAGTTCGTCAGCGAGGATACCCCTTTTAGATCCGGTGTGCGGTGCGGTTGACGCACCTTGCCTTGTCGGCGGCGTACGCCTTCAACTTTTCTTGCAACCTCGGACCTTCACCTTTGAGGAACTCTTCTACAGCAGCTTTGGTGCGCTCGTGCTCTGCAGCGTCTTGTAGACCCTCCAGAGCTCGAAGGTAGCGACTGCAGGTCTCCTCGAGGGGTGGGATAGGGAGCTTGGGGATGGATGATTGACCAGCAAAGGTCTTTCCTTGGAGGTTCAAGGTCATCGTTGAAGGCGTGCTGGTGCTGGTGGGAGAGGAAGCGTGGGGGAGAGTGGATTGACGAGGAGCTCTGGAGGGGGTGAAATAGCACATATAGGGGCGGATGTCATCGACGGGAGTGGAGTGGTCACGAGGATGTCGATCGGCCCTTCCCGCTGCATCGGGTTTCACGTGTGCTCTTTATGCCGACGGTGAGAGAGTCGATAAGCCCCAAACACTGCTCGGGTGTCATCGGAGAGCTTTGGCAGGTTTTGGAAGGACGGAAGAACTCGCAGGCCATCGACGGGGGGTGGAGGTCGTTGCGGTGCCAGACAGCGATTTGCTGTATATGGGCAAATGAGAAGAATGCCTGAAGGAGGAAAGTGAATCGGCGTGCTTCCTGTGTTCACGACGCATCCAAGGCCTCACAACTTTCCTCGATGTTCGCGGGGGAGACCTTGTTTCGATCGAAAGTACGGGGAAAGTGGGGGCTCCGGGAAGAATCGGAAGTGCGCACGGTGACCTCTTTTGAATCACCGCCTCTTCCCACAGGAACCCGCTGCACTCCGAGCTTATTTCTCCGAGGACATGGCCATAGGATTAGTGGACTAGTGTGCATGTGGTATCCCTTTCGGAACTCCTCGACTAAGAGACGCTCACGTTAATGCACGTCCCGACGGCCTGAATAATTTATACAATAAAGTTACTCAGCACCCTCGGCACAGATTCGGACCGCCGGCCGGAATGGCTGTGGGTGATCTGACTAACTGCTTGAACAAATGCATTAGTTCTTCTCCGGTGTTCACTCTCCCCGATTTCAAATAGCGAGTGGTCAGCTCAAACCTCGAGGCACGGTGTAAAGTCGGCTCTCCATCCTTCGTCCAACCTTATCGAATGGGCTTCTATACCGCCTGAATTTCCCTTTACCCAAGGCCACGATCTAAATAAAGCTTTCCGCCCGACCAAACCCGATGCTGTCTTCTTTTCGTCGATTCTTTCCGTGCTCGTTCTCCGGGCCAGCTCGTATGCTTAGTTGCTCCGTCAGACGGTAAACTGGAAGGTGTGAGGAGCTAAATGAGCTGTAAGCACTAGCAGCTTGCAATTACCGGAGTTCGTGTTCTCGGAGGTTCGACAACCGATCGCGGCGTCAGAAGGCCGTGCAATGAGAAGCGAACACCAGACTATCGAATTTACAAGGTCATCATTAATTCCTCATCAAGGCAATCCACTTCTAGTCGGGACATTTTCCTTCTTGGACTAGACGAGAATTCGGATTGAGTGATTGCATGGTGTGTAATTACTGTCGGCAACCCGGAAGTCCCCATCAGCTGGTCAATAGCAGCTAAGTATCATATATTGAGCTCCTCTAAGACCTTAGGCAGCAAGGCAAAGCTCCCAAAGCAACACACCAACTCCAACGGATCACGACGTGCCCTAAGAACCAGAGAAATGCAACAAAAAGGAACTGGACGCCCCTTCCGGGGCACCATCGAGAGAGAAATATTCGGCGCATCGAGGCGCGAGGTGGGTGGTGGCCAAACACGCACCCCTCGGTATATCAAAGCAAGTCCAGAGTGTCCAGACAACCTGGGAATCGAACGAACGACCTCCCGTTCACCCGGAAATCGAGCGAACCACCACCTCCCGGGAATCGAACGAACGATCTACCAGGAGCGACTCCGGTAAGGCGCCCAAACACAATAAACGAATACCGTTGAGCCATACCGGAGCCGCTGGTAGAGTATGGAGACATTACCATATAAAGGGCTTCCCCAACGGGAAAGCAGGTCCCGTAGCCACCAGCGTTCGATGGAGACGGTGCCGGTGACGACAATGAGGAACAACCCGCGTCCAATGAACTGTCACGTTGACATATAGCGTTCTTAATTAATTTTTCACAACGATGATTTATGCGCGTCTCTCCCAATGGGAAAGAACGTATGCCAGTAATATCATCATTCATGGTAAATTCAACCTAAGTGGAGATCTGGCTTTACCTGACCGTAGAGGGTGGCATGTATGTATCGGACGCCCCATCATGGTACAAATTTGTCCGTTGGTCACTCCCTAAAGTTCACAATGCGGCTTAACATACGACCAGAACTGTGATGAAACACAGACTACGAACAGAATACAAATGAAGGTAACAGGGACAACGGTCTACCGTTCACAGGACAATACAAAGAGAAGAATAAAAGTTTAGCGCGTGGTAATGAGTTAATAATAGCGATGAATGCCTGAATGACGAAGAGCAAGGAACCTTGGTCCAAACGGAGAACTGGGATGTTGCTGGTGTTCCACAAGCGTTTGATTGAAGTTTGAAGAATGTGGGTGTGTCGTGTTGTACATGTATGAAACATAAGGATAGTAGTCGGCTTGGGGCGACTCGCTCAACAAGGGGATGGGGAAGAGCGAAGAAGAATGTGTTTGTGCTTGTGGTTGAAATGATTGCAAGAGTGTCGATGCGGTTGTGGGATGGGATGTATCGCGTTGGTAAGCAGTCGTAGGATCATGGAATGGGGCAGAAGGCTTGTGTAGCTTGGGCAGCCCAGCTGGGTGAAGTTGTGAATAGGAACGAGCGTTTATAGAAGCCAGGTTGTACGGTGGAATCGCAGAGGCGAAAACCTTGTTGTTATTGGCGGTCGGCTTGGGCTTTCCTTCCTGAGGCACCGATGGTGCTTGGTGAGGCAACCCTCGAGCATAATGCCCGCCAAAACTCCTGCTTGGCGCTCCATGTGGCTGTGTGGCGCTAGGCCGGAAGGGTATGCGTGAGGGGTTGAAGACTGATTTCAGGGTGAAGGTGGGCTGAATCGAGTCTTCGAGATCCATTAGAAAGCGGGAGTGATGAGCAAAGTCCAAAATTGTCTCCATCTCCTGTCGGTCTACCAGATCGTAAACTGACTTGAGGTCCATGGTGCCCGAAGACGCTGTCTTTACCCAATCCTCAGTGGAGATCCAGTTTGGAATGTCTTCCCAATGGTCGAGGACATCTCTAAGACGGAGGTCGCGTTGTTCATCCGCCGTTAATTGCTTCAAGTCGTCTGCGCTAACGACGTGGTTGTAGGGGTTTACTTCCGGAAGTAGTGGGCCGAGG
>WSUI01000647.1:2130-19769 GCA_019633595.1 Tulasnella sp. UAMH 9824
TTACTGTACCGACAGAAATTGTAGCGACGGAGTGTGACAGCGTGACGAAGGTTTGCAAGTTAGCGACGGTGACGGGATCCTTAGGCTGGCGTGACAAAGCGACAGAGGTTGAGTTTTTCTTGGCAGCTGAGCGGGAAGCCACTTTGCTCTACTCTACACTGTGTTTATACGCTTCACCACAGGCTCCGTTACGACCAAGTAAATATTGTCCTGCGCTTTTTTTGGGTAGTTTTTGCCCTTGATGAATTACTCTTAAGAGTGCAAAATCGACCTTTTTGGTGTTTCCCCTACTACCCATCCTCATGTTAAATAAGATACCTCCAAAAGCACGAAAAACGTGACAAAAATAACGTGACCTTAGCAACGAGATAGCGACGGACCCCTTAAACGTGACAACACGTCGCTACAATTTCTACCGGTACAGTACGTGTACGCTACCGGCCATTGAATGCAATTTTCAGGAGGGGAAGAAGCTGGCGTGATGGACGGGTTTTCGCCAATCCCGGACCCCTCACAACCTCCACACCCTTACGTGAGGGCTCATGAAGGTTCGCTGTTGGTTGGAACCGTTCTACTTGCGGTTGGGTATCCTAAAGGTGCAAACACACAAAGAAGAAAAGTTTCATGTTTTCAATCTACGGGCTTCTTTGCTTCAATTCCGCCGTGCCGCTGTATCTCAACAGGCGATGGATGTGAGTGGCCTGCGTCAAGGCCACGTGGTCGCCGTACAAGGTACAGAGCAACAAAAGCATCCTCTACATTCTTTCGTGCTGACTTGACAATCCCAGGCTTCAAGAAGCTCAATCTCCGGTACCCTCACGTCATGGGTTATCATCATTACTTCCTTCGTACGCATCTCGCGCTCCGTCGGCATGACCAAGTATTACAGCACGCCCCTCTCGACGTCGTCTTTCACCTCCAGGAGATCGAGCTGCCCCGCCTTCTCAATGTCATAAACCTCCTCATCACTCCAACCCCGGCCGAGCCCGTTGACGATGGGAAGAAGTGGGTTTCGACATCAAAATACGAAGAGGACGAAAGGCACCAGGTCGAATTGTCCCCTCTGAAGACCTTCGGTGGACTCAAGCTCTGCTGCGGCAAAGAATGGTATCGCTTCCCCGGTCACTACCTGATTCCCGAAGGTGTACAAGCGGAGTTTGTCAAGAGAGAATTCGACGGAATGCTGCTTGGGCACTTTGCTCCAAGCAAAGAAGGGGCGGCTGGTTTGTAGGCTTGGTCTCGGCATGGGGCACGGACGGGTCACGCAGCACTGAACGATCGCAATCAAGAGGTTTTGGACTTCTGCGTAAGCTGGGGTGGCTATAGAGAGCCATTCCGCTGGCTGACGATCCCTACACCTTCAATAGGCTGACATCTCGACATGCGACTACCTCATCGACTTCGATTTTCCTCTTCGTCAGTCAAGTTCTAGGCTTGCTGACTTGAAGCCAAGATACCTCGCCGACGCGGAAACTTTTTACTGCCAGGAATTCCTCGATGCCGCAAATTCCGGTCGGTTCAGTCGCCTCCTCTGGTTCCCCGGGTCGTTCTGGAGGCAGCATGGATTTGGTTTCGATGGAGGGAACAAGTTTTGGGAATAATGTCTACTTTGGAATGGGAAGCTGGCCGGGCAGAGGGAAGGTCGAGATTGGTCGAAAGCAGAAACCACAGCAGGCTTGGACTAGGATGGCGAAGCTGTTGTCAACTTGCGGATATGTACTACTACACTTACTGGCCATACCAAAGTAGCCGACCATTAATAAACGTCGAAAGGAAGCAAAATTCAGACGCCTTGTGCCCTTTACACCCTGACCTGAAGGATCGTCATTAATCAGAACCTTTAAAGCTTCAGTCGCCCGTTCCTGCAGCTTCGTCGCCTCTGACGACTTGGAGCTACTGCATGCGAAGTTCCTTTACCGTACTGTACCGGCAGAAATTGTAGCGACGGAGTGTGACAGCGTGACGAAGGTTTGCAAGTTAGCGACGGTGACGGGATCCTTAGGCTGGCGTGACAAAGCGACAGAGGTTGAGTTTCTCTTGGCAGCTGAGCGGGAAGCCACTTTGCTCTACTCCACACTGTGTTTATACGCTTCACCACAGGCTCCGTTACGACCAAGTAAATATTGTCCTGCGTTTTTTTGGGTAGTTTTTGCCCTTGATGAATTACTCTTAAGAGTGCAAAATCGACCTTTTGGTGTTTCCCCTACTACCCATCCTCATGTTAAATAAGATACCTCCAAAAGCACGAAAAACGTGACAAAAATAACGTGACCTTAGCGACGAGATAGCGACGGACCCCTTAAACGTGACAACACGTCGCCTTTCCAGAGCGACGAAAGCCGGTACCGTGACGTCTGGGTGTCGGTTAGCAGTGACGACGAGGCAGTGGCATGGCGCGTGACGCGACGCCGCCAGAGGAACAGCAAAGTCCTGAAATTGCCTTGAAATTATTGGCAGTAAAGGTATAGAAGGTGGAGGGAGAGTGTTGGCAGAACGGGGATGTCAATGCGGATAATAAAAGAGAGGATGGGGAGAGAACGAACTCGAGAGAGGACACGCGCGCGTGCAAATGGAGGGAGACTCCCTATGACACTTTCGCAAACAGCAACACTTCGTATATAGACCAGTCGACGCGTATCACCTAGCCTACGGCAAAGGTGCGCCCTTCAATTTGTTCGGCTATCAACTCAGCTCGCGGAACCACTTGATGTGATATGCTCAGTGCACTGCACTCTCTTGATAGGCCCTGGCTTCCGTCGTGGCAGTAATTATTAGCCGGCGGGAGGACCCTTTCTCATCGTCAAGGGGAAGCCGCCAACAGACACCCTCAAAAATATCAACAACTTCAGAAGCTCAACTAGGGACTCAGAACGACAAAGGAAACCCGGAGTCTGGTGCGCGTTCCAGGGAGGGTGAGTCAGGGTTGGAGTCCCTCTGTATCCTCTCGTCATCAAGAACAGACGCAACATCATCAAAATGTCCACGAACCTTTGCGGCCATGTTGTTACTTGCGTTCGCCGAACTGTTGAATGACCTTTTCAGATCGGGGGAGCGATTTGTGCAGGGAAAGGACCGGGCTCGAAGTATACTTACCGGGATTGCCAGTAGATGGCTTGGAGTGGTGTAACGTGGACTGTTTGCCTGCCTTCTCTTCGTAAGCCCAAGTTGCAGCGAACTTGCGATTCATCACCGTCTTACCTTGCTTCCAAGGTCGCCGTCGCCGCTATTGACAGTATGACATGCGCCAAACTTACTATCATCTCCTGGAATATCGTCGGCGGCAACATCTTCCATTGGTCTTCTGCTGGCCCGGAACTCTACGGAACGAGCCTTGGTACTCCTACCTTTCAACGTGATGCTTTACTTCAAATCTTCCTCCCTCTTGTGCTCCTCTCACTCTCATATCTGCTGGTCACTAGCTTCGTGGAGTACAAGAGGCTTGGTCCGCGACCTATGGGCCATGTCCAACGAAAGTTCCCCGCTAATGTTGTCGACGATACGCCGGGCACCATTCTACTCGTGGTTGGGTATTTCGCTGATTCACAAGAAAGGTTTATATTCCCAACTTACCCGCTTCTTTGCTTCAAGGCCGCCGTGATCCGGTATCTCATCAGGGGATGGACGGAAGTGGCCCGCATCAAGGCCACGTCGTCGCCATACAAGGTATGAGGCAGCAGGACCATCCTCTACAGTTGTTGTGCGGACTGACTTGAAATTTCCACCGTTCACGAGGCTCGACCTTCGGTACCTTTACATTATGGGTTATCCGCATGGCTTCCTTCATATCCATCTTGCCCACCGTTGGCTTGATCGAGTACTATCACTCCCTCGTCATTTTCCACCTCCAGAACATCGAGCTACCTCGCCTTCTCAACTTCAAAAACCTCCTCATCTCTCCAAATCGGGCCGCCGCTGTGGACGACGGGAAGAAGTGGGTCTCGACATCCAAGTACGAAGACGAAAGGGAAGAAGTGACTTGTCCCCTATGAAGGCTTCCGGAGGGCTCAAACTCTGCTACGGCGAAGAATGGTATCGCTTCCCGGGGTACGAACTGGTACCGGAAGGTGTACAAGCGGAGTTCGTCAAGAGCGAATTTAACGGAATGCTGCCTGGGCACTTTTCTCCAAGCAAAGCGCGCGCGACCCGCTCGTGGACTTAGTCTCGCTATGTGCGCGGACGGGTCCCACACCACTGAGCAATGCGAATTAAGAGGTTGTAGACTCCTACGTGCGTTTGGAGTAGAGACCTAGCGCTGTTTCGCTCGTTGACCTTACCTGGTATACCTTCTATAGGATGACAACTCAACATGCGACCACCTCGTCGACTCCGATTTCTCTCTTTCTCACCCACCCCCGGTGTTGATAATGGCAAGAGGTAGTGGAAGAGGACGATTCCCACTAGGAGAAATGTCCCCGCATTTCTCCCTTGCCCTCGGAGTATTAGCTTAGAGTATAAATATTAGTTCGATTACTAGTTACGATTAAATACAATGGAAATTTAGTATAATATTCCTCGCCCTCTCGGGCTCGCGTCATCCCCTCTCCCAGAAATCCTAACATCCGGATATGCTAACTTGCAGCCAAGATGCGTCGCCGATGCGGAAACTTGGGACAAAGTCTAATGCTTGGAATTCCTAGAAGCCGCAAATCCCGGTCCGTTCAGTCGACTCCTTTGGTTCCCCGGGTCATTTTGGAAGCAGAACGGGTTTGGTTTCGACGGGGAGAACAGCCTTGGGGAATACTGTTACTTCGGAATAGGAAGTTAGCCGAGGAGAGGGAGGGTCGAAATTGATTGAAAGGAACTAGGGGTGGCAAGCTGTTGTCAACTTGTGGATATGTAGTACAATAGTTACTAGCCACTCATAACGTATTCAATCATTAATGAACTTCTAAAGGACGCAGAGCCAAGCCCCTATATGGCCCAGTTACGACTCAGCCAGGTCGGCCAATCGCTCGTCTTCTCGAAGAACTCCGGCAAACGAGAGATTCGCAGTCGAGCCAAGTGCGAATAGCTTTCTCTTTAGCTGCTTAGCATGGGCGTCGCAGTGACGCCGTTGGACCAACCAAAGAATATGGTATCAACCGCCAGGAATTCTAGATACATCCAATTTCAAAGGAGGAAACTTTTATCTAAAGACCGAGTCTCCGGGACAAGCCTTAATTCTCTCGACCATAAGATGGCGAGAAGCTACCTTCGAGGAGGAGCACTAACGCCGGGACGAAACACGTGTTAGACTATGAGCGAGTTACATGACTTGCCATCCGGAAAGGAGAAACAACCCCGCTTACGTTTCAATCTGGAATGTCCCTTTGGAACATTACTCGATCTTCACGGGCTCGACTTCCACTTTGCTACGGACATGCGCAGCACTCCTCGAAGCTATAGTCGCATTATCCGTGTGCCCGATCCGCTCATAAATCTCGGAAGCTTCTTCATAAAGGCACAGCGCATCACGGTAGCGATCCTGATGGCGATGAATATCAGCAAGACCCGACAGAGCAACAGCTCTCCCGAATTTGTCGCCGATACCGGTGGATATCTGTAGGGACTCGGAGAAAAGCGCAAAGGCCTCGCTGTACTTGGACTGTCGGCGGAGCACGGTAGCGAGACCGGCTAGACACGTGGTTCTCCCAAACATGCTGCCAGCGTTGGAATAAATTTTGAGGGCCTCGGACCATAAAGTAACAACCTGGTCGTAGTCCTCCCGGAACTCGTAGACTTCAGCAAGGCCTATGAGAGCGTGTGCCTTTTGCACTTGATCATCCAAGTCGATAGAGATTTGGATGACCTCGGAGTATAGCGCGATGGCTTTGCTGTACTCATTTTGGTCACAATGCGCTTTCGCGAGACCCCACAGAGCGTCACATCTCCGTCGCCTGTCACCGATATCTGTACTGATTTCCAGGGACTTCGAATAGGATGTCACGGCCTTGCTGTACTCGGATTGCATTGAGTGCACCTGACCAAGGCCAAACAAGGCGGAAGCCATTCCTTCATTGTTGGAGGTCTCCGTGTAGATGTTTAGGGCCTCAGTGTAGAGTTTTGACGCGTTGATGCAGTCATTCTGGACTTTGTACAGGTTTCCTAACTCCATGAGAAGCTCGGGAGACCTAGTTCGGGAACTCGCGTGATCCAAACTCCACTGTGGGACCGGAACCACCATTGGCTAAATGGCCGAACATCAGTTAGGTTTTACCAATCCGGTGGCGAAGCTATTCACCATCCAATTCAACGACTTTCTACAATCCTCAGCGGTCGGTCGCTCAGTGGGATCAATATTCCAGCACTCAACCATTACGGAACAAAGCTGGAGAATCAACGAAATGCGGATGTGGTCGGTGACGCATGGGAGTTTCCCGTCGACGACGTGTTTGATTATCATGGAGTCTTTTTGGACATTTTCGAACGGAATGGAATTCGTCATAACCTATCTCGGTGGTGAATATGTGCTCCTCTCGAAAGTATCATCCGAGTAAAGGCATACCTCATAAAAAATCCATCCCAATGCCCAAATATCGCTCGAAAGGCTAGGTTCATCGTCCATGAGCAACTCGGGTGCCGCCCAGCGGAGAGTATACTCGTTTCCCGTAAAGGTCATGGTACTAGTTGTGGCACAGAATGTGGCCTGAAACTCCGGTTCTGGCTTGGCCTTTGTCTCGGTTTGCTTGATTTGCAGGTCCACATCTTTCTTAGTCAAGCGTCGAGCGGAGCCGAAGTCCGTGATTACTGCACGACATTCTGAGGTTACTAACACGTTGATCTAGGAGACCGAGGGCTTAGCATGCCGCCGGGATAAAGGCCGGGGGACACATACGTACCGACTTCAGATCGCCGTGGTAGATCGGCGGGCTTAGAGAGTGGAGGTACTCCACTCCTCTTGCTACGTCGTTAATCTGTAGTATTGCGTCTCAGAGGGAGCCTACCAGAGGTCACTCCGACTTTACCAGGCAGATCCGTTCAGGAATTTCCCAATCCTGAGACGCCACAAAGTCCTTCAAATTTCCACGTTCCTCCCAAGGAAAGACCAACCATATCCTATTTTCGGCTAGGTCTTCTACGAATCCTTCGAGTTTGATGATATAGTGAGAAGACAACCCGACGAGAAATCCCGCTTCTCTGAGTGCCAACTGAAAGGTACTCAGCCCCGTCCGGAAGGTACCCGCAATTTGATGACTGGTGCTCACCTCCAATACTTTTCCCAAACTATTCCCATTCTCGGTCTTCATTTTCTTCACTGCTATGACCTGTCAGGTAGGGATCGACTGGCCGCTCAGCGACCCGTTGTCGGAAGAGGATATAGTATCCATTACGAACCTTCTTCTCAATAGGTGCGTCACGAGGGTTCGGTCCTCCTTCGACGTTCTTCGGCTCGTTAAACTTAGCCCCAGACGCGGAGGCGGGGGTCAATAGCGCTCGTGAAACCGTCGCGTGCCCTCCTCCGAACTCGGGAGCGGCTTCTGGGAATTCGATCAGGGAAGGGTCAATCCGCCATTCCGCGAGCTTTTTGAGTTTATCCCTCTACCCGAGAAAGCGATTCGGTGAGCTGTCGATAGCATTTCGCTTCCGGCGGTTTGAGTGGGACGCACCAATTTGGGGCTGAGCGGAGACGCATCGCGGAAATTACCTTGATCGGATTGCGATGGACTAGGGTCCGCGATGGAAAGTCCGGACAAGTCAGCTGGATCCATGACAACAATATACGGCTGCTTATGTGAAAATGTAGCGAAGAGGTGAGGGTCTCGCGGGAGGGGAGTCAGCGAAGGGATGGGAATAGGGGCTTGGAATAGAATTGCGCATATCGGATTGGCGTTCCCCTGGACCAGGGGCAGTGCACTTTGACGATTATACACCGGCGGCAACTATTTCCAACGGCTGATTCAGCCGCAACCTTCTGTGCTTACCAAGGTCCCCGATAGCCTTTTGACTTGACGCTTGATGATCGACATCTCATTCATGTCCCGATTGACGCAGCACTCCGTCGTGGGGATCCAAGTCGACGGTCTCAGTCGCGGACCGTACATATGTCCACCACGGCCCTAGATAAAGTTCAACGAGTGAGAAACTTCCCTTCGACCCCGCGTGAAGATAAGCATGAGAGAGAAGGACATACATGATGTTTTCGGGAAGATTGAGGTCTTCGAGGAATCCTTCCTTCGACACTGGGTGTCGGTTAGCAGTGACGACGAGGCAGTGGCTTGGCGCGTGGCGCGAAGCCGCCAGAGGAACAGCAAGAGATTGGTGGCATATTCCTGGCAGTATAAAGTACAGAAGGTGGAAGAAGAGTGTTGGCAAAACGGTAATGTTAATGCGGGTGATAAGCAGAGAGGAGAGAGAGAGAACGAACGCCTCAAGAGAAGACGTGCGCGTGCAAATCCAGAGAGACTCCCCCAACACTTTCGCAACAACAACACTCCGTGCAGACTACTCGACGCGTCTCACCTATCCTGTGGCAAAGGTGCGCGCTTCAATGTGTTCGACGATCAACGCGTTTTAATTCAGCTCGCGGAACCACTTGATGTGATAGGCTGAGTGCACCGCACGCTCGTGATCGGTGCTGGGATCGCCGCTTCCGTCGTGGCCAAGATGATTGGCCGGCGGCAGAAGTTAACCCCTCCTCATCGTCAAGAGGAAGCCGCCGGCAGACACCCTCGATGATATCAACAACTTCGAAATTTCAACTAGCAATTCAGAATGATAAAGGAAACTCAGAGTCTAGCGTGCGCTCCGGAGCGGGTGCGTCGGGATTCCATCCCTTCTTTATCCTCTCCTCGTGGAGGACAGACACAACATCGTCGATCTCCGGACGGCTACCGTAGGCCTCCCAGCAACGTCTCATCAGAGCCCATATGCTCTCCGTCGCTATTTCCTCTTCATAATCCTCCGGTTCAGGCAGAATATACTCCACAATGGCATCCCTGGCCGTCAAAGCACAGCTGTCGTCTTTATACGGGCGAACTTGGTTCGGAAAGCTATGAGCTATGGTGTGCAGTCTCAAACACGATACCGTTTACGTACCTCCAGAAAGAATCTCCAGAGCAGTCATTCCAAAAGACCAGATGTCGGACTGCTCCGACAATCGTTGGCTAAGGAGGGCCTCGGGGGACCACCAACGGAAAAGCTCAGAGTTGTTATTGCTAGTCGTTCTTCTGGTGTCTTCTTCAATCTCTTTGGATAAGCTAAAGCCAGTGAGGCGCACTCGGTGTTCTGCGTCGACCAAGACGTTGCTGCCGTTTAGATTTCCGTGAAGTATTGCGACGCTGTGAAGATATTGTAGACCGAGGGCAACTTCATGGGTCTGGATAATGGTCCGTTAACCGAGTTCACTGCGCGTAGAAGCCTGCGCGACAAACTTACCAGCCCGAGCTTGTCGGCTTCGGGAAACTTTGCCAAATAACGCTTGACGTTCTCATACTAAAAGGGACGGTTAATCCCTCTGGCTTGGAGCACACGCCTTTTTTGTTGCTTACCTTCATCCAGGGACTGATGAGATATAATGGCATGTTCTCCTCGAACTTGCACACGCCGAGGAGCGGTAAAATGTTCGGGTGCTTCAACGTTCTCCAAATATTGACTTGACGCTTGAAACGCTATCATCGAAAAGAGTGAGGAGACGTGCCGGAATGATGTTAAGGAACTGCCGCCCCACCCGTTCCTCCGTTTCCGAGAGCGTCCAGTCCCTGCCTTTGAAACGCTTGGCCGCTACCCAACCTCGGTTAACCCACTTTGCTTTGAAGACGTCAAAAGTGTGTCCTAGATATAAAGTAGTTGTTAGATAGATAACAACTGGAATAGTCGTAGTGTACCGTAGCAATAGATGTCGGGACCCTCCTTCTTGACTTCTCCCAGCATGTCCTCGGACGGGAAGGAGTCAGGATTATCATCGAGTCGCAGCTCGATAATTCTATCCTCCGCCGCTTTCAGGGCTGCACTTGCTTTCTGGAGTTTAGCGGTTTTGTAGAACTTGATCGACGATGAAAAGTTCAGCTCTAGAACGCCCATAAGCTCGAATCCTACGACGCACCTCCTTGATCGCGGCAGTCTCCTGAGCACCTTCCTCGATACGCTTCAATATTTTCTCAGTGTAACCTCGTACGACCTGCATTTCTCGTTCTCTTTTGGCGGACTCGACATCTTGGTTCAGTGCTGCCGTGAACTGAAAGCCTCGTTAACGACCCTCGTGTTCGGAAGTGGAGTGAGGAATAGACAACGGGCAGCAGACGAACCATGAGATGCATGACGGCTCTGTTGAGCTCTCCCCTGTAAGATTCGATCTTGTCCAAGATCTCTTGCATTCTGAAAAAGGTCTGGATGGAGCGGAAGTTCTTCCAACGAAGAAAATCAGCTTTAACGGCGGCCACAATCCTACCATGGTGATGATTGTTGGTCAGTTTTAACCTGAGGGCCGCCGAAATGGATTTCACCTTGTCAACATATTTTTGGCGTCCTCCAATTTACTGTTTCCAGAGTGAGCGTTGTGGTGGACATCCAGGGAGTTGGCAACGTTGATGACGTCGTCGACTAGTCCCTTGCACGTGGGTCTAGAAAGGCGAGACGGGTTCAGAGAAGAACGCTGCTCTGCATCAGATCTCACTTACTTGACTGTCTTAAACCGCTCGACGAGGTCGTATAGCTAAGCCAGAAGTCAGGTCTCGGGTTCAAAACAGTCTGCGAGCCGTTGCAGGGGAAGCAACTTCGACTTCACCTCTTTGATCGCCACCGCCACAGCGCCCAACCACGGCACGGGAGCGGGGCCCGTCAGAATCGCGTTTGCGATCCGAAAGATCCTGTCCGCATTCGATTGTCCCACCAGTGACATGAGCGTGCGATAGAAGCCGGATGCGATGTGATCAGTCGGTCAAGAGGGATCGTCGTTTCGTGCGAGTGGTTGAGAACAATTCGATAAGCGTCGACGAACGCGTACTGGTCGAATGGGTTCCAGCGCTTAGTAGGGTGACAGAAGACCTGAAGAAGTCGGGCAGGGTTAGGAGTGTGCGATGAGTGGTGTTGATCGGCTGCGGTGGGAGGGACGTACCCCATTCCAAGGCTGTACACATGCCAACTAACATGGTACGTCCGGCTCCGAACTCCCCAAGGAGATGAGTCTCGCTGTAGTAGGTACCTGCCGCCCTCGAGTAAGCTTACGGTCCGACGATGTGGTATAGATTTCGCGATTTCTTGTCTACTGTCAGAATCCCCCAACACTCATAACACTTCACTATTATCAACGACCCCATGAATTCAGTCTAACATAAGACTATTACATAAGAGCCCACCTAGCAAGAAAAAAGGGATCGGTACCAAACGTCCAGTTGGAACCAGAGAGAACCGCCTTCGAGACGTAAAGGACCTCTGAGGACATAAAGAATGGACAGGAAGAAAAAAGAATCCCATAAACCAGTTAGAGAGAGTGTGGGTGGATGCTGACACCGTCATGACATATACTGAAAAGTAGAAAAAAAAAGGGGAACGGAAGAGGAGGGTGTGGGAGCATGGAAGGGTGCCGCTGAAGGAAAGCAAGCCATTTAGTGGTTGGTCGAGAGTCTCTTCTTGGCATGGCGCTTGTTGGCCTTTGCCGCGTCCCTCTTCTTGGTCGAAACCTTGCAGCTCTTCACGGGGGTCGTAGAAGCAGCCGCAACAGCAGCCTTGGTAGTGGTCGCCTTGGTCGTAGTCGTAGTCGTGGTGGCACCAGCGTTGTTTCCACTCGCAACAGCATCTCCGGTCGATCCGATCGCAGCAGTCACGGCACTTCCAGACAAGATCTTTCCAGCCTTGAACGGAATGGGGCCGGCTCCACCGCCCAACTTGTTCTTGGAGTTGGTGGTCGTGTAAGCTCCGATCTTCGTAACGGCGGGGCCGGCGATGGTGTACTTGGTCTGACCGTTGTTCCAGATGTTGATCATGGTGCTTTGGTCGGTCTTGTAGATGCCTGGAATCGCGACGAGTTCCGAAGAAGAGGGGGTGGCGGTACCGGAGCCCGTGACGACCAACTGTGAGCAGTGAGGGTAGAACTGAGGAGCACCAGCCGAATGGAGAGCGAGGATTTCGTGACGAATGAGGTAGGCGCCGGACTTGAGCTTAGGAGGGACAGTGACGGTCCAGGAAATGTTGTCTATTTTTTCAAGGCAGACATCCGAGTTAGTAAAAGGGTCCCTTCGTGTGAGAGAATCTGAGGTAAAAAAACGTACTGGCAATGAGAACGTCTGAAGCCCAAGTTCCCGTATCCGTAGTACCGCTGACAAGTCCAAGCTCGTCGATCTTGAACCAGACGTTGCCCGTAGCGTCAAAGTTGCTGCAATCCGATCCGCAGGAAGCCATGTAGGTGGTGACGGGTCCATGATGATCCGTAGGCCAGCGGTCCCATCGGAAGGTCACTTCGGCACCAGCGGGAACCGCGCCGTGCGACGTAGTGCGCTGCGAAGCATCCTGAGCACCAACGTTGCAAACGATGTCCTTGGAGGTGAAGGAGGTGACGGGTCCGTCGTCGGGGATGTGCCTGGTAATCCGCTTGGGCGAAGGCTTAGGGTCGTAGTTGTCCTGGAATGGAAGGAACGCGGTGAAGGTGTTGCCGTTGAGGATGACGTTCTGGACGTAGCCGTGGGCTGAGACGGTGGGGGCGATGGTGGAGAGGGCGAGGATGGTGGCTGCGATGATGGACTTCATTTTCGACTGGCTGGCGGTGCACTTGCGACGATAAGGGCGAAAAAGTTGAGACCTGACCGACAACGACGTCCGCAAAGACGATAGTCGTGATTGAGAGTCGCCATTGACGTATGAAATGAGTTAAATGACGAACGGTCAGTGCCAGGTAAGGACGGCATAATCGCCAGTCGGGGTTGAAATTAATGACCCCCGAGATCTCACCTTTTACTGCTTCGAGAGAGCGACAAGAAAAAGAGAGTGCAGAAAGAGAACGAGGGTGAAGACTTGGCTTCAGCGACGAGAAACGAGCTCTACAAGAGCGTCGAAAGGAGAGAAAGAGAAAGGAGGAGGGAAAGGTGGGTGGTGGGATAGGCAAGAACTAAGCGCAGGGTTGGTTGCTATTTGAAGGGTCGGTGAAGAACCGGGGTCCCTCATGCCTTTCGGGCCTGTGTGCCTCGCGCGGGACTCCCGACACCCGCGGCTCAAAAACACCTTGTTTCTGCCCGGTACGTACACATCTCCAAGACAATGCTGATGATAATTACCCGCCCTTTCTACCCTTCCAGGTACCCAGGTCATTCCATTCTGCAACCTCAGCTTCTTGCTCGAGGTACGAGGAACGCGATAACGTTCTTGAGGCGCCGTGAGCGCAGGCCGACGGCTGAAATCGCCGAATCCGGGTAACGACGGGAGCGCCACGCTCCGCAGTTTGCCATAAACCCCCCGAGGCGCCAAAGAAGGTCTCCGTCGACTAGCAACCAAAGAGTGTCTTAATCGGAGTCAGTGGCTCGTGGTGCACTTGGCGCCATTCCTTGACATGCTATTGTTATCCGATGACGATTTGTCGTCTTTTCCCCTCGATGGGACGGGGTACGGGATGTCTTGCTCCGCATAGCTTCCGTCGAGGTACACAATCCAGAATGCTGGTGAATCGGGTAGAGAATCCCTCCTGATACCCGTTTCTCGTAGGCTTCGGGGAGAGTTCAAGGCTGAACGGCTGGTTCGTCTGGTCAACGACGCCGCACCAGGAAAAGCCAGACAGACAAACCACGAGGCATACTTCCCACCAGCCACCTCCTTCGGACCACACCACCACCGCGGACATCCGATTCTGTCGACATCAACCATAGGTGAGATGTGTTTGCCCAAAGTTTCAATTGTTTGCTCAATGACAGGGTGTATTACAGCACATCACAGCCTCAATGGATATCCCTGGTGACGGCCTTCACGATCTTCCATCAGAACTTGTCTGCAGCATTTTCCGGCTGACCATTGGTCAACCGGACGCCAGACTCGATCGTTGCAGGCTTATGCTAGTCTGTCGTCAGTGGCGAGAGTATGTAGAAGGCTCCGCGCTGTTGTGGACGAGTATCGCAGCATCCCATGGCCCGACTTACGTGCGCCGAGCTCTGGAGAAGTCTCAAGGGGCCACGATAGACATTGATTGTCAGCTATCCAAAAGGCCCGCTAAGGAACTGCAAGCGTTCCTGATCGAAGCTGGTCCGCACGTCGGTCGTTGGCGTTCGCTGAAACTAGGGGTTCCGCGGTCAACACCGCCTTTGGAAATCGCATTGGCCCCGCTCACTACGGCACAGGCTCCAAGTCTAGAAGTCCTCAAGCTCGTCATACGGGTAGCTTACCTAAAATCTGAAGACCCCATAACTCTCTTCGGTGGAGCTCCCGCACCTTCACCCCTCAGGGATGTATGGCTATCTAGGATCCCAGTGGCGTTCGAGCCCCTCGGTCTATCGGGTCTGGTATCTCTTCATCTAGAAGATGTGCCAACCATATCGACACCGCAGTTCTTCGAAATACTTCACAGCTCTCCTGGGTTGGAGATACTCAGCCTGGAGGGCAATCCCAGACTGGTGGCCATCGAATCCCAGGCATCGAACATCCAGCCGATCGAGTTACCGAAGCTCGTTTCTCTCTCACTTAAATGGATGGACAAAGGCGACGTGAATTTTATCCTTTCGAACATCCGTATTCCAAACCGTCGTCGGGTATCGATTGAAGCCCAGATCGAGAGGGAGGACGCTCGGTCCGTCCTCTTCACACCATCCATCGCACATCTCCTCCACACGACCATTCCCTTGGCCATTGACCCGCCCTCAGCCATTATCCTAGAAGAACGACTTATCCGTAATTTTGAGATCAAATTCCGTGGCATAGAGCTCAACCTTTACGTGGACGGGGAACGCCGCATCGAAGAAATTTTGGGCTGGATGGTGGACGGTCTCGGGTCACAAGCTGCAGAATGTCCGGTCCACTTAATACTCGACCGGTCAGAATGGCGTTCAGTATGGTCAGCTGAAGTACCGCCTCCCCTCGCTATCAAGTATCTCTCGATCTCAGAGTTCGGGTTCTTGAGGAAGCCCCTCTACATAGCAATGGCTCAGCCGCCAGATCCCACATCTTCCGGTTGGCTTCTTCCACAACTGGAGAGCCTCAGCGTTGGATTTTATACAGTGGAGTCACAGAAGGAGCTCGTCTCTATGCTGAGAGGTCGATATAAAGGAGGAACGTCAACTGGGAAGACCGAATCAAAGTGTCCTGTGAACCTGCGGTCCGTTGAGTTGCGAGGTAGACCGAGGAATAACGGACTTGTGAAGGAGATAAAGGGAATACTTGGAGAAGCCAATGTCTTTTGGGCCGATAAATAGGCAAACCCTGTGGAGTGTTGGACTTCGATAGTGTCCAAAAGCTTTAGCTACTCCCGCGTTTAATATAATGATAAAAAATAGCTCATCCCGTATCCTGTGCCCCGAAACCGGTTTACTGTCAAAAAAAATCACGCGTGCGGCTTGCCGATGGAGAGTACCTGACATTGGAGCAGGACCTATGACATGAACAATATCCCGACATAACCTGCCGTTTAAACTAGTACCGCGACACCACTTCCATGTTCCTTCATTGACGAACGCAATTTCTTTGCCTTTTCATTGACACTGGAGTTGCGGTGCAATGTGGCATCAGATCACAAAGTGGTTGGGAAACCCCCATCCTCTTCCCTAATGAAACTGGGCCTCATTACCTCTGTAACTCGCTCCCACAATCCTGCCAAGTGGAAGTCGAAGGAAGGAATGATTAGTGTAGCTTCTTCATATTTTACGCTGCATCGACTCAACTAAAGAGGTTTCAGAATAGTGGTCCTTCCTCCTGCGAAAGACGAGCGTCTCAGCCGAACGCTTCGCGTTCGTCCCATTGCCAAGTCCATCGAAGAAGATTGTGCCAGTTGGTCTGCCAGGGTAAGTCGGGGGCTATTCTCTGGCGATTCCACCCTCTGTCGTCGGACGCGATTGCTGGTAGGCTACGCCGCACCGGGAAATGCTAGACAAACAACCGTGAAATATAATAGTTCTCACCAGTCACCACACCACAAACCACACCAACCGCACCCATCCAATTTCCTCGATATCAACGACAGGTGAGATATGCTTTCTGCAATATTATTTTTTTAACTCAAAGACGGGGTTTAGAATACCATATCACGGCCTCAATGGTTATCCCTGGGGACGGCCTCGACGATCTTCCATCTGAGCTTGTCTGCAACATTTTCCGTCTGATCATTGGCCAAGTCAATTCCCGAGAGGATCGTTGCAGGCTTATGTTAGTCTGTCGCCAATGGAGAGAGTACGTAGAGGGCTCTCCGCTCTTGTGGACGAGTATCGAAGCATTTCATGGCCATACTTATCTACGCCGAGCTCTAGATAAATCTAGAGGGGCTATGCTAGATGTTCATGGTTGGCTATGCAGGAGTTCCGCTGTGGAGCTGGAAGAATTTATGGTTGAAGCTGGTCGGCACATTGCTCGTTGGCGTTCACTGAAACTAGGGGTTCCGCGGGCAACACCATCTCTGGAAATCGCTTTGGCCCCGCTGACTACGGCACCGGCTCCAAGTCTAGAGATCCTGAACCTCGTCACCCGGTCAGCTCCCTCGGAACTTGGCGACACGATAACTTTCTTCGGTGGAGCTCCCGCACCTTCACCCCTCAGGAACGTGACGCTACTTGCGATTCCAGTGGCATTCGAACCCCTTCGTCTCTCGGGTCTGGTATCTCTTGATCTGAGATTTATACCAACCATATCGACACCGCAGCTCTTCGGGATACTTCGTGGGTCTCCTGGGTTGGAGACGCTCAGGCTGGAGAACAATACCGGACTGGTGGCCATCGAATCCCAGACACCGAATATTCAGCCGATCGAGCTAACAAAGCTCGTTTCTCTCTCGCTTCAATGGGTAGACAATGGTGCAACGAATTCCATTCTTTCAAACATCAGTATTCCAAACCGTCATTGGGTATCTATCCGTGCCGACATCCAGGGGGTCAGCGCTCGGTCTGTCCTGTTCACACCATCCATCGCACATCTCCTCCACAAGACCGTTTCCGCCGCCTCCGTCCCGTCCTCGGTCATTATAGTGAAGGAGGATTCTCCCCTCGATTATATGATCAAATTCCGTGACATAGAGCTTCAACTTTACGTGGATGGAGAAGGCCGCATCCGAGAGATTTTAGGCTGGCTGGTGGAGGGCCTCGGATCAGAGTCTGCAGAATGTCCGGTCCACTTTATACTCGACTGGCCAGGAATGAATTCACTTCGCTTAGCTGAAGTCCCACCTCCCCTTGCCATCAAGCACCTCGAAATCACAGACTCCATGTACAGGTCGTCGATGGAGACTCTCTACATGGCACTCGCTCGGGCGCCGAATCCCACGTCTTCCGGTTGGCTTCTTCCGCAAATGGAGCGCCTCAGCGTTGGAGTGAAGACGGTGGAGTCAAGGAAGCAGCTCGTCTCCATGCTGAGAAGTCGGTATGCAGGAGCAACGTCAACAACCGAGACCATATCAAGATGTCCTGTAAACCTGCGGTCCATCGAGTTGCGAGGTCAACCAAGGAACGAGGGATTAGTGGAAGAGATAATGGGGATACTTGGTGAAGTCAATGTCGTTTGGGGCGATGGATAGACAACCTTGTTGAGGAGTGGATGTCGATAGAATC